>JAJEKB010019319.1:8583-101027 GCA_022393335.1 Macrotrachela quadricornifera
ATAGAGCTCATCGAGTTCTACTCTGGAACTCTTTGGAACAGTTGGAGTAGCTTCCTGGACGAATCTTGGCAGGATTTACTGATTATATGGAGACATACATAGGGTGAAAAAGGGGTATTTTGAGATTTTCTTACGATTGGTAGGAGCTATGGAGAATCTGAGGTTACCAATCGATAGAGCTCATCGAGTTCCACTCTGGAACTCTTTGGAACAGTTGGAGCATCTTCCTGGACGAATCTTGGCAGGATTTACTCGAATATGAGGCTAACTTCACCTACGTGATGGGCATGCTCTCCGATCTGGTGGGGGCTGGTGGGAGCCAGCTCCCACCAAAATTTAAGAAATAAAAGTTGTCTCTGCGAAATTTTTCCGATGCTGTTTTTTTTTTACTATTTGCTGCTCTCGACTCTTTTATTTTTGCCAGAAAGTCTATTAATTCTATTTACTATTTCTGCGAGAAAGTCTGTTCATTCTATTCACTGATTCTGCCAGAAGGTCTTTTATTTATTTACTATTTCTGCCAGAAAATCTATGAAATATATTTACTATTTCTGCCAAAAAGTCCATTCATTCTATTCATTATTTCTGCCAGAAAGTTCATTCATTTTGTTTTCTGTTGCTGCTAGAGAGTCCATTCATTCTATTCACTGTTTCTGCCAGAAATGCAATGGTTTCTGGTCTTCTTTCTAGCTATGTCTATTTGATGCCTGATACTTTTTCAATATGTTATTGTGAAATAAGTGCGTTTTTTTTGTAGATGACTGTCTCTTGAAAATTAAACCTTTCTGGCAGAAATTCTTTCTGCCAAAATTTAGCTCTTCCACTCTCAAAAGTAATCGGGAACTATGGTGATGGGGACAGAAATAAACAAATGTATACCTTCTTAACTGCCGATGACTACCTTCAACATGATTATTGAAGAGCAGGTGCTCCCCGTTATGTTTGAGTCAAATGAAACTCAATGTTGAGATTCATTAATAATCATTTATCTTAATAAAAAATTTCTTCGTATTTAAATGCCTAAATTTATAATTAATAAATATCTGAAAAAAATTGAAAAATAGTGTACACAAATGAAATAATCAACGTAGGTTTTTTTGGTTTAATTGCAGAATAATAAACTATGACTGAATCACCATACAAATTTCATATTTAAAAAGAATTTTTAGAAACCTGATTTCCAAGTTTATTTATTATTGGTTCGATTTTGTTTTTCGTTCTATAGCGAATTTAATTAAAGAAAACAATCGTTTTCTTTTTTGCTTCATGCTGTCAATAAGTAAAAATAAGCAAAGTACCTGAAATGAGACGCTACCACTTTTTCCACTAATAAATCGTTCATCATGCCTCGAAAAGGAAAAAATGTTAAATATAAATAATTTCATTTTTAAATTGAATAAGAAAACGAGTACAACAAAATATTATCGATATGAAGATTCATATTGTACTGTTACTCTGCACGTACTGTTCTTAAATATATTATTTGAATGTTTAAGGTCATCATTGTCACCCCCTCTCACTCTCACAGATGGCCTTTTATTAAGCGTGTCCAACGTGAAGAAAATAGATTTAATCATATATTATTTCAAACGAAAGGTGGTCTTGAAGCTGGATCAAAAACAAAAAAAAAACTTGCTATCCAACATGCAATTGATACATTATATACTCATTATGATAATAAAGATATTAATTCTAATGAACTTCTTGATGAGTTATCTTATGTTGTTTCTAAAAAATGTTAAATCGAAAAGAAAATGAAGAATCATTATCATATATGAAGCTACATTTAGTCTAAATCTTACTTATATTTCATAGTTTTATCTCACCTACTTAATAAAATTTATCTCAAGCTTATAGATACATATATATATATATATATATCATGTCTTAATTAGTATTATAATTTTCGATATTTTTTCTCTTCGCTATTTTCTTTTCGATATTTTTTCATTCGCTATTTTTCCTTTTCTATATTTTCTTTTCTACATTTTTCTTCTATATTTTTCCTTTCGGCATTTTTCCTTTCTTCCTTTTTCCATCCATTCGGTCTTATAGCAAAATAGGCCCTATTTGAGAGTCATAAGAAAACCTATATAAATTAAATATAATCACAAAGGTAATTGATTCTAGTATTTATCTAGATCATAGTTTCCTATAATAGTAATTTTCCTATTGATTTAATCATATAAATACGACACGATATATAAGACATACAAAATACAGTATAATACTTGGCTTTCATACCTTCGAACTCTATTTTTTCAAAAGACTTCGTCACCATTTTTTCTACATAAGCAGGCCTTAGTATGTTCTTCAAAACTGCCCAAACATTATTTTTTCAAATGCTTGCCTTCCAAATTTCGCTGATATCACACTAGTCCTCATAGATCGTTTATATACGATTTCAGAAGGTAAAAAATATCGTCGACGCCCTTTTATATCCTTTTAGAATAACATAAATTTCAACGGTAGATGTTGAAATGGGAAGGACAAAGTCGAATTCGGACAAGGAGCCGTTTTGTTCTCTTATACACTCACGTCCTTTACATTTGAGTTATTGCTTTTGGGATACCTTGTATTATCTAATTTCTTGAATCATTTATGAAAAACCGTAATTTTTGACATTTGAAACAACTGATAGAATTAGTCCATAGAACGATAGATTCATGTATTGAGAATAGCACTAATTGGAATACATAAGGAGTGAGAAAGCAAACAAAAAGAAGTAGTTAGAGTTAAACTGTGCATCTGAAAAAATTAAACAGTACTATGAGAAAAGTTTTACACTTACTAATTTTTCTTTAAAATGTTTCTGATTTTTTGCTCCTTTTATAATATATGATACTCTATAGTGCACAATTCTGTCTGGTTCACTGACATCAAGTGACTCGTAATGCAAAGTGAACATTATTTATAATAAACCTTTTGAATCAATGAAAATTCTTATTTATTTATATGAACAATGTGAAATGAAGGATAATTTCTAGAATAATAATTCTTCGATTTAATGAAAAGTCCATATCATTGTATTAAAATTCTTGAGTCTTTTGTGTTTAATTCGCATTGAATTAGTTTGATAATTTGATTATGAGTAAGTTGTAAATTGATTAACGTCTGTAATTAAATTAAAAATAAGAATATAACATCAGAAAAGGAACATTTTACTTTATTAGTTTTTATAATATCTGCTAATTGTCGAACACCCAGATCTCCAATTTGGTTTTCAGAAAGATTCAATATGGTGAGTGTCTATATATAAAATTCAAGATGCTAAGATGAATCTAGGGAGAATGAAAGAATGTGCGTTTAAAGATAGATATTTATTGTACGCTTGGATGTTTTCTTTTATAAGATATCTATGCAAGATTTGTTTCGTTTTATTTTGTAGCTACTCAAATCCATTCAGTTTTTCTTTTAATCTTAGTAAATAATAGTCCTTATGTATGTATGCAAATTGTCGTTTCAGAATTTTGGAAGTAATGATTTGTATCCAAATGATTTTGTGAATTTTTCGAAAAAATATAACAGAGATTATATGAGAAAATATCTTACTGTGTTGTGTTGTAAACCATATGCAATATTTCCTGCACCATGATTTGTGATTTTATTGAAGGACAAATCCAATTCTGTAAGAGTCTATTAGATGACAAAGAAAGCAAAGAATATCACACATTATTGTTTCGTAATAAATCGATTAAACAGTAAGTTCCTTCCTCTCCAATTTTATTTTCTTGAAGTTTCAACTTAGTTATAGTCTAATTATTGATATTGACATGTGTATGGTATTATTGATAAATTCTTTTACCTAATTATCAATCAAAGAATCAACAAGATATTTTAAACCTCTGTTTCCAATTGAGTTCATATTTAAATTCAATAAAGAAAGTGTCTAAGTAAACAAAAAATTGAGATCAAACAAGTACTGAGATAGTTAGGGATACTCTATTAATTCTTAAAGCATTCCCAAGATGTTGAGCACCAGAGTCATCAATTTGATTTGAAGAAAGATCTAAGTCGATAAGTGTCTAAAGTACGAGTATATATAAATGGAAAGATCAAAGGAAAGAAAAGTTCACCTGCTCATCATTTAATGATTCAGTCAACATTTGAATTTGTTCATCTTTTATTGAACGTTTTGAAAAGTTTAACGAGATAAGCATCTATAAAAGTATAAAAATGAACAGATAAAGAAAGACGAACGCATCACTTTCTCCTGCTGTGGTTGATGGACAACTTCATATTTTACACAAGAATAAGTGAGATTATCACTGAGATGAGGATTCAATGGCGTCTGATCAAAAGAACAATCACTACAGAAGACATCTTTCTCAACGAAATAATCCACTGTATTGTTGTTCAAAGAAGTATGAATTCGTTGTGCTTCATCATCATCAATTTGATTATTTTCTAAATTCAATGTTGGGAATGTCTGAAAAAGAAATTTTATTTCATTAAAAAAAAATACAAATATATATTTGACTATGGCAACAATGTGTATCTCATTAAGCTTTACTCTGTTTACTTTTTTCTCTACAGATTTGATTCATTACCCTCGTTTCAGAAGAATTAGATACACTATTCCTATTATTCAGACTTTCAAATCTCACAATTCAACTCTATGAATTGTATTGAGACAAATTGAATAATTTGTGAAGAAAAAAAAGTGAAAATATCACGATTGATGTATTGTAATGAAAGGCTCAATACAAAAGAGATATATTATAAGATTACATACTATATTACTTTGTATTGCACTATCAGGATGCTTTACTTCATAGTCACGCATTACATAATTGGAAAGATCTAATGTGATTAATGTCTTGTTCAAAAAAAAAATACATTTGATAGAGAGAAATTACAATCAATATAGTACTTACCCTGTTTTCTCTTAAAACATCATTAAGATGTTTGATTCCAATATCTCCAATAAAATTCTTACTAAGATTCAATTTAGTGAGCGTCTGGTGAAAAAGATATCTTCCATAGAATGAAATTGCAATCACTATAATACTCACCCTATTTTGTCGTAAAACATCAGCAAGATATTTTGCTCCAATGTCTCCAATCAGGTTCTTAGTGAGATTCAATGTAGTGAGTGTCTGGTCAAAAAATTGTCTTAGATATGAGAAAATTACTATTAATATAGTTTTCACCATGTTTTTTTGTAAACAATTGGCGATGTATTCTATTCCTTCGTTACCGATTCGATTGTTTTGAAGACTCACTTCTTTGAGTGACTGTATAAAACATGGAATAATATTATAAGTTATGAGTTGTGTCTATTTAACTGTATTCTTTGCTAAACCATCAGCGAGATGTTTCATGTCTGTGTCTCCGATTTGATTATTATCAAGGATCAGTATGATCGTTGTCTATTTAAAGATATCAGTTAGAATGCAGAAGAAATATTACATTAACTAACATGATTTGTTCGCAATTCAGTGCCCAAAATTTCAAGTTTTTCCTTTTGGATCTAATGATTCCTAAAATCAACTGTGGTACATTTCTAAAAACATGTGAAGAGAAAAAGTAAACTACATAATGAAGAACAAGCGTTAGTTTACCATATCATGCCTTATTTCATGCTCCATTTGAATAATTGTACATAAACTACTTAGATTGTCCTTAAGCGTTAGTTGCAAAAGTGTCTGAATAAGGATCATAAAATGTAAATAGATCTTCTTTAACAGTATTATATACCTTGTTTATTTGTAGAGCATCACGAAAATGTTGTGTTCCGATGTCACCAATACGATTTTTCTGAAGGTTTAGACTAATAAGTGTCTAGAATGTATAAGAAATAGTGGAAAGCTTCTATCAAAATTCGTGTCGATGTATTATGTCTAAACTCTGAAAAGTATCATTTTTCCAGGTAAGATTTTTATGGAGACATTTTTTAAATTTATGAAAATTAAAATATACCGTATTGTTTCGCAGAAGAGTTGCAAAATATTCGGCTCCCCTATCTTCAATTTCATTTCTTTGAAGATCGAGTATTTTAAGTGTCTGTAAAAGGATAAAACTATAAAATATGTCCTAAAACTGAGTAGATAATCCAATCTGTCATTGATGTTGCAGAAATAGTCTACATTCTTCTTTCGCCGATTTATTCAATGATAATACTGAACTTTAGCTTCTCTTAAATTTTCAATATTAGAAACTGTTAAATTAATACATGGGAGCAAGAATACTCTATGAATGGAGGGAATATATTGATCTCGAGGTTAATTCACTTGACTGATCAGGTCATTCATTCTCAGCTTAAATACAAATTTGTACATTGAAAAATGTGACGAAAGATCCTCATGATTCAGAACTGGTTCAACTAAGTGTTCATTACTCATACTTTCGTAAATGTACATACAAAAAATAAGTATGTCGCACGAGTGTGTCGTATATATATTTTTTTCGTTCTGTCTGCTGACTGTTCATTCACCTTATTGTTTGAAACATACGGCTATATATAAACAACGTGATTGAACATACAAAACTTGTATATTTTCGTCTTACGAGGGAAGGTCCCAAGGTGCCCAACAAGTTTAGAGCTCATCTTTTGGCCACAAGTAGACATTGATGGGATATGAAAAACTCCAAAAGGACACGTGCCCTTAGGTCTTTCTTCCAGAGTTACAGCTGTTTTCGTATAATTTCAGCCTAAAGCTCGATATGCACCAACAAATCAAATGACATTGTTTCAAGTTGAAATTTAGCCCACATATAGCTATGCTTATGACTGGAATGCACTAAAAATTTCAGCTCAAAATAATGTTCCCTTCATGAGATATTGAATTTACAATAAAACATGAGCTTCGCACTTCTTTCATAGGATAAGAACTCATCTTGTGAATTCAATATCTCGTGAAGGGAACATTATTTTGAGCTGAAATTTTTAGTGCATTCCAGTCATAAGCATAGCTATATGTGGGCTAAATTTCAACTCGAAATAATGTCATTTGATTTGTTGGTGCATGTCGAGCTTTAGGCTGAAATTATACTAGAACAGCTGTAACTCTGGAAGAAAGGGCTAAGGGCACATGTCCCTTTGAAGTTTTCCATATCTCATCAACGTCTACTTGTGGCCAAAAGATGAGCTCTAAACTCGTTCGACACTTTGGGACCTTCCCTCGGTAGTTATTTTTTTATAGTTATTTCTCGATTATTTATTTGTTGAAAATACACCATTCTCGACCAATGATCGAGAGAGAATTACCATTAAGTAGTCTGACGAGGATCGGATCACTTTAAGGATGGACAGATTCTACAATCTGACCTCCTTGAATTTTCAACGTGGCAATAGTTAAATCGAAAAATATATGAATCACATGCTTTTGAGAAAAAAAATTCAAAATTTGCCATATGGTAGATTTCAACCATGCTTTCAGAATGTGTCGTACATTGTGTTGCAAAATGCGACACATGCGACACATTTTATTTTAGTGTGTATATGATGTTGATCTCAACGGATATACCACAGAGTATAAATAGAGATATTTTTTTCATTTTCTTATGTTGAGATAATTAGGAAAAAAAGAGACAAGTGATGATTAAACATACTGTATTGTTTTGTATTGCATCAACAAGATGTTTTACTCCGGCGCTATGAATTCGGTTATAACTAAGACTCAGTGTAATGAGTGTCATCAGATAAAAAATATATCTTGGATAGAAGAGATTTATTATTAATATAATACTGACTATGTTTTTTCTCAAGGCATCAGCGATATATTTCACTCCATCGTCACTGATTTCATTATTGTCCAAGTTTACTGTAGCAATTGTCGGTAAGCAAAAAAAGCTTTCAGTGCAATCCCTGTAGGATTGAAAATGTGAAACACGATGAAACTGCGTACATTGCAGACCAGATATTCAGAGTTTATCCAAATAAGTGTCTATGATGGTCTTTAGTCCTTCATAGATTACAGTTTATACTAGAATAGTAAGAGATACTGCAGTGTCGACTGCTGTCTCTAATGGTGACGCTACCTTTAGCTGTTGGTCACGATCTGTGGGGGGGGGGGGGGGGGGGGTGCAAATTTCTACCCTTAAAAACTTCAACAGTCTCTTTCAGATCGTGTTTCACAAAAACCGAAATGTGATTATATAAGAGGAAATAGAATAATAAATTACACTGTTATACTGTAAAACATCAGTCCAATACTGTATTATCTTATCTTCAATTTGATATCCATGAATTTTCAGATTGCTCAGCGACTATAAATAAAAGAAAAACCCTTACTATTTTGATCTAGAAAAGAACAGAGAGTATATGTTACCGTGTCACACTTCATTCGTTGTGCTGTCATGACCACATCACAAAGATGACTCGAATTTCCACTTAAATAAATTTTTGAGAGCGTCTAAACAAATACATGATAATACAGGGTGGTCCAAATGTCACTCACCAAAGGAAAAAAATTAAATATCTCCATTAAGGCTTAAGCAAATGAGCTGATTTTTCCATTGATGGTAGGAACATATACAAGCTTTTTATTCATATAGATATAGTTAAGTACACCCTCTGTTAATTAACCCTATTTACTTAAAAAAAAAAGAAACCTTATTTTTCATATATCAAAAAAACAAGTATAATATAAAGAAAGAGCAGTTGTTTCAGAGAAAAACGTGATCATTAGAAGAAACTTATGAACAACGCATATTGTATTCATATGTACTCTTTTTGTATTTTTCTCTTTCTGTTCCCCTATAAACCACGTGATAGCTCACACGACATAAATCGTTTTATTAATATTGTTCATTACACTGCTTTAGCGAAAGTGTACGTACATTTTGCATGGGCTCGGTATGATTTGTGCTTCTTTGCTCTACGTCTTCTATTCCATTTTAGATTGAATTCGTATGTACAGATACCCAGATTTTTAACAATAGAACAAAGGATTTTTATCCTCAAGCAATGGTGGATATCAGGAAAAACGTTAAAAACAGTAAATGAAGCGTTTTAAGATGAATATCCTGACGACGAAATTCCAGCTCGACAAACAATTTATCGACTGGCAATAAAATTTGATGAGACAGGTTCCGTAGAAGATGCACCTCGAAGTGGTAGGCCAACATCAATAACCACAGAAGAAAATATGGAACTTGTTTCTTAAAGCTACACTCTTAATCCACAAAAATCACAAGGACGTGCAGCACATGACCTCGATATCTCACGTTCAAGCGTACGATGTATCATGAAAGAACTCAATTTAAAACCGTACAAACCGAAATTATTACAGGCCTTAAATGAAGATGATCCTGATCGACGACTTGAATCTTCTCAATGGGTTCTAGATTCAATTCAAGAAGATCCCATTATCTCAGACCGAATTCTCTGGACCGACGAAGCTATATTCGAAACAAATGGTCGTGTCAATAGACACAATTGTGGGGAGCCCAGAATTTCGTCCCAGCCATTTCGACCCGGCTAAAATTCCGGTGTTTTTTCGGCCTGGATCGAGATTCCGATAGGAATATCGGCCCCGTTCTTAAATAAATTTAATTAATTAATTAGTAATTAGTAATGGTCATAGTGCTCAGCATCATGTCATACTGCTTAGCAAGGTGATATACTTGATAATCATACTGCTCAGCACCATGCCATAGTGTTCAGCAAAATGAATTTTAGAAAGTCATGGTGCTCAGCACTATGAACATTACTAATTACTAATTAATTAATTAAATTTATTTAAGAACGGGACCGATATTCCTATCGGATTCTCGGTCCAGACCGAAAAATCACCGGAATTTTGGCCGGGCCGAAATGGCTGGGACGAAAAATTGTTGGGCCGGAATTCATGTAACCCGTTTATATATAGTTGTATGTTTAAAATAAGAAGGTGAAGAAACAGTCAGCAGATAGAATGAAAAAAATATATATACAACATATTCTACGCACGACATATTTATTTTTAGTATGTTCGAATGCACCCACTGACAATTGTTAAGTTCTTCATTATAACATTTAAATGCAATAGAAATTCGACGATTGCTATAAGAACAATGAAAGTCTTTTTTTCTGTAAGATTACAACTGATTGTGCAATATCTTGTTTTCTCTATTCTTTTTCTCTTATGTACAATAAACAAGGTTGCAAGAAAAAAAGAAACTAAGTGTTATTACATAACTATACATATGTGTTGTGTAATGACACAGGATAAAAACAATTTTATATTTTATTTAATATTTTAGAAATTTTATTATAACTTTGAAATGGAACGGAAAAAACGACAGAAAAATAATCTTATTAACAACAGCAAAAGAAGGAAATCTATATTGGATTCATGCAAGTGAGTCAAAAGAAAAATAGTTTTTAATAAAATCTATTTTTTGTTGTTTAGTTTATCAGGAGATACTCACACTCAATTTGAAGATGCTTCAAATGAAATTTTTTATGAAATTTTTGATTATCTGGATTTTTATCATGTATATCAAGCATTTTTAAATCTCAATAGTCGATTTCAAAATCTTTTGCATGATTCAACTTTTCCTATACGAATCAATTCAGCATTCATATCAAAATCGAATTTTCAGTATTATCACGAACAATTTATTATTCCATATCAACATCGAATAACGCTGATTCGTCTATCAAATCCATTGATTATTAATCGTATTTTCTCACCAACTTCTATTCTGTTAAAATTTCTTCAACTTGAAAATCTTAATCTTTGTAATATTGAATCAAAATATCTTGAAGAACTTCTTATTCATTTCATTTCTTTACCTTGTCTTTCTTCATTGATTATCAATTGTATTGATAATGTACAAAATAAAAATAGAATTTATCATCAAATATTTCATTTACCTAAATTGATATATTGTAAATTATCATTAAAAGGAGTTGATCAATTTAATTTATTACCTATTACAACTACTGATGTTAGTCCTATTAAATATCTTGATATTATGAATAGATTATATATAAATGAACTTAATACAATATTATCTTATATTCCTCAAATTCATCGTCTATCTATTCATAATTTACATCAATTTTCTAAAAATAAAACAAAAAAAAAATTACATCCAATTTCAAGTGTTATTTATTTCGACAATGAATAATAAAACATATCTTGATGCAAATCGATGGGAAAGATTAATTAAATTTCATTTACCAAATTTACGAATCTTTGATATTCAACATGAACAGTGGTTTTCTACTATCCATTATAATATTTATGATTCTCTATTTAATAAATTTAATTCTTCATTTTAGTTCGAACGAACAATATTACATTTATCGTGAAGAGAATAATAATCATATTATTTTCTATTCGACTAATCCATATACACCATGATCACGTTGATTTTGACCGTTTTGTGTAGTTTACTGTATGCCAATGAAACATCGAAATTTTCTTATTTCGATATAGTTGGATAGAACATCAATTCCTCTATCGAACAATATGGTTTCGATTTGATTTTATTTTTGATTGTATTCCAGAAATTAATGGATTACAAAAGGAGTCAAAAAAGTTTTTTTGAAAAAGGAGCAAATTTTATAGCTTCTTTTTCCAACCTCTAATAGATTTTATTTAAAAAACAAAATATATCAGATGGTGCACCGTAAAAAGCTCTACAAGTTACAAAAGACCACTTCAGTCTGTTTTGTTTTCAAACGGACAAAATCGAGTTTCTCCGTCAGGAAAAAACATTTCTTTTTGCAGGATAAACAGATGTATTTTTACAATTTTGTATTTTTATTACCTAATGTGTCTTCGTACAAAAGCTTTACGCACCAAAAGAAGCAGCGTGAAAAGTTCTAAAAACTACTCACTAATGCTAATTGAAATAGCTTCAAAAAAGATTTTAAAAAATGCTGTAAGATTAGTACTCGCATTGTCGACATTCGATCGGTGAGACTTTTGCCTATTTTGAAACAAAAATAGTAAAAGTAAAACAAGCGATCTTATGTAAACTGTACAGCTTTTCACGGCGCATCTTCTGGTATATTTTGTTTTTACTAAAGTTTGTTAAATGATGTAAAAGAAAACTTCAAAGTATGGCCACACATTCTGTTCCGACAACTTTTGCAAAAAGTTTTTTTTTGCTTCTTTCGTAATTTATTAATTTCTGGAATACAATCAAAAATAAAATCAAATCGAAACCATATTGTTCGATAGAGGAATTGATGTTCTATCCAACTATATCGAAATAAGAAAATTTCGATGTTTCATTGGCATACAGTAAACTACACAAAACGGTCAAAATCAACGTGATCATGGTGTAGGTATATAGAAATTCATTTATTTATCATTATAAGTTTATTTTTTCAGAAGAAAACAGCACATATTATATGATAAACATAACCAAAATATTGAAACAAATCACATATATAATTCAGTTAAACATCTTAAAATTCGAACAAATAGAGCACTGATTGATAATAAAAATTATTTTCCAAATATTAATGAAATAACTTTATCTAACAACTTTCTTCTTCAAAGTAAAAATACATTTCCAATTCAACTCAATAAAATCATTCCGTTAAAATCATTGACTAAATTAGTTATTAATTTTAATCTATCTTGTTTTCCAAAGATACTCGAACTACTACGTTATACACCTAATATTCATTCATTAAGTATAGAACTTATGTTAATTCATGGTCCACAAGCAACATATAATGGAATTAATTTAAATTTACTGGAAAGTTCAATCGATACAATAGAAAATTTTATCAAATCACAGAAAGAATTTCATGTCGAATTAATCAAATTAAACCAACGATTGAAAACACGATACGGTATTAATGAAGGATACACGATATATTTATGGTGGTAATATTAGAAACAATCCAAATCGTCACGCTTTTTCTTTAACTGACTTTCATAACGAATTCTACAGGATTATTAAATTCACTACGACATCTCTGTTTTCTCATTTATTATTACGAAAACCCTGTTTTTTTTTCAGAAAAAATTCAAATAATTACTTATATACTTCAAGAAAGCGTCTGAAAAAACAAAGAATTTTATTAAACAGTAAATTCTTAATTTATTGCTGGAGAAATTATTTGCTTCGAAATACTTTATTTTCTTAATAGAGAAAATAAATACGATATTGATAAGATCAATTTCAAAAATGATATTTTATTTTAATTATAAATAAGTGATGATTTATTATGTCAGATTAATAAAAAGCTGTGTCGTACATTTCACTGATGGAAATCCAACAAATATAGAATAGAAACAAATAGATTTTATTAAGATCCGACACGATCTTATCATCCCTCAATCACATGTGTTTACTTTTATTGTGACTAATATTTAACATCAACTCTTTTTTCATTTTCTGTTGACCTTATATCTTATCAAAACCATAATTTTTCTCTTAGTATTAAACGTTCGTTTTTTATTTGTGTGCTTCATATTCAAAGATCCTCCATTTCAAACATATGTATACATATAGTAATCGAGCTAAAACAAAAAAGTGAGCTGGAACTTTTGTTGTTGACAGTAGCCTATGATTACCTTGACATGAATCAATTTACAACAGTAAGAGTTGAGCATTTACGTTACTGAATGAACATAAATATCAGCTTGACAGAAAGAGTAAACAAGTCAAAGAAAAGCACAGTAAGACTCGTATAAAAGAAGTTATTTTCAAGATGTGAACCATCTTTCAACGATTGCCGCGATGATTCACTGTCGATTTCACTTTTATTCATTTCAATTAGTATAATATTATCAAACGAGTGTACAGATATTTAACAAGCATTGTCCTTTCAGAATTTGTGTGAGTTTTACAATTTTTTTAAAGTGTCATCAGATTAGAAATAACATTGAATGATAAGACTGAAAACCATGTTAAACATTGTGGAATCAACTCCGTTCCCAGAATAAGTTTCTTTCCTGACTTTCGCCCTCAAAAATTTTCTGATCTATTTATATAACTCGAAATAATTCATTTACATGACGTCAAGATGAAAAGCTTAGAAAAATAAGAGTTGGTGTATAGCTTCTATAGTGTTTTATTTTCCATCATACAAAAACAAGAGTAATTGATGCAATAAAATCAATGAAAATTTCTATTCACATTAATTACCATGTGTAGTTTTTGACTAAAATTTCGATTTTTCCATAATCATCATCGGTTATGTTACATTATTCAATTTTTCAGCACAATCAAAAAACGAATACCTGGAATAATATTATTAAAAAAAATAAATCAGTTTCTGTAGTCAATTTAAAAACAGAAGGCATGTTTCGTTTTTACAATCGTTATGCTCTCATTTGACAATGACAAAGATAATGCCAAGGAAGAAGAGCATGATAAGTAAATATCTATTCAACTATGTTAGTAATCAAAAACTAAACATGGAAGATAATAATATAAACAACAGGTACATTTCAAATACATTATCAGTAGGAAAATTTCATTCATTTATTTTACTGATTTTTAAACTAAAACTGTCAATTGATAAAATCATTTGAAATTCATATGGGAAATATATATTTATTAAGAATATTCTATTCATATATCCTGTTCGTTTTGAAACGATCATTTTCAAAGAGAATTTTATTTCAAATGGTGCGGTAATTCCATTCTTCTTACGATGCCAAACACATTTTGCAAGGATTTGTTTACTTATTCGATGAAAATTGAAATAATGATTTCATATTGATTAGTTGAACGAATATGAGATGGTAAAATGAATAGTCATTATTAAGAGAATAGATTTATTTAGCTTTTTTCTTGCTTTCATTTACAGCATTTGTTCGAGTGATCTAATATGAGGAATAAATAAGAATTGAATATTCTCTACGATTCCATTTTTCCGTTTGACTATCCCATTTCCAATAATCTTAGTCATTTATTTTGTTTCTTATATTATGAATTTGTCACGTTTGTACGATGATTGAATTTTCTATGTCAAAATGAACAATGAGAATCAAATTTCAAGTCAACTATGTGACTTGCCGAAAATAAATGAATATTATTAGTTAATTAACTAATAAATGATTACATAACAAGTGAATTGTTATAACAACATTTGTTAGAGATTTGTTCATTTATTTTACATCTCTCTTAACTAAAATATTTTCAATCTGCTACTCAATAAAAAGAGAGCAAAAGAATAAACATTACACGTAGCACAATGATTTTAGTCATCTACTTTGTTCACAACTGAAGTCAATGTTTATCGTCAAAGAATTTATCAAATATTCCATGATAAATATATAACTATCAGCTTCACCACCAGTGTCCTATTCAAATATATTATTTTGCTTAATACATATATTCATCGATGATAATACGATAGAAGATCAATTTACATATGAATGATTAGAACAACGAAGTTTCTTTTGTAGTATTGCAAGTGATTGATCAGATTGCATAGGGTCTAAATCAATTTATGAAAATAGTATTATTCAAGAAAATCAAGACACTTGTATCTTTATCCTTGCACTTAGTTGTGGATTAATAATACTTAACAGTTAGTTGAAATTTCTTTACTTTCAATGCTCGATTATATGCATTCTATTTTCTAAACAGTTAAGTATAGAAATTGATGCAAGAGACGACATTTAACATTTTATAATTATAGAATGAACATGTAAGGGTGTGATATGTTGATAATAGAACGAGAGAAAAAAAGATAAGACATACATTTTTTGCCTGAGATGTGAAGAGAAATAGTCTGCTTATATTGTAATACTATTACGAAATATATGAACTTCTATCTGTTGCATATGGCCATCGCTCTTTAATCCATTATCGGGCGGTGTCTGTATTTTCTGTTTTAATGTCTGAAGCATTTCTCTTAACATTTTTTACCAAAAGATGCACTGTGAAATACTCTACAATAACTTTTGTTATTTTATATAAGCCCATAGAATTGTTTCGAAAAATGATTGCAATTTTCTAAACGAGTTAAATAGAGTAGATTCATTGATTTCCATCGGACTATTTCATTAGGCCCCTGTCTTTAAGTATCAGGAGCGCGAAGTTTGTTGAATTTGAAACTTTTAGGGGCAGATAAATATTGATGAGTAGAGTAGAAGTTGTCCGGCCTCATCTTCATGGACTGCTGAAGACTCCCAGATTCCCCTCCCACAAATCCACAGGTTTCAATATTTTGAGCTGAAATTTTTACTGTAGGTCGAAGTACTCAGTCGTGGGGTATATTTCTTTTTTTCAAAAATATTCCTAATACTGCAAACCTCGTCGGAAACCCTGTGTTTTCAGGTTGCTAAAACTTTTATGAAGCCTGGCAAAATTTATTGGTAAAAAAAATCCATTCACAAATCAGTTGAAGTATCACCAAAAAAATTTTCAGTTCGATCGGACTTAAAGTCGCTGAGAAGAAAGAGGGAAAACTAATATTTCACGGCGCACATTTGAAATGCTTCAGATATTAAAACAGGAAATGTAGACATCGCCATTTAATCTGACACTCTACTGAGATCTTTTGCTTTCTTTTATCAATTTCAAGTACACTTTAATTTCTTTCTATCGTGAAGCTGTTGATATCAATCTAATTCTACTATTCATAATGAATGGATGAGAATATGTTGAAAAAATACTTGTTGTATGTACGACAATGTGAATTTGTTTGATTAAATCATCAATATTAGCTTGAAATTGATCAATTCCATTCAATTGATATTGAGTTTTAATGGGTGGTTTTAATTCGTCTAATTCTTTCGTAATTTCATTCGAATGGTTTATTAATTGTTCTTTAGTTTGTATTAATTTGACATGATCATTAGCCGAAACAATAGATTCAAAATATAGTTTTTTTTCATTCAAATCTTGTTCCTTGCTCTTTAATTGTATTTGATATTCTTCAATCGTTGTCTTGTTCTTTATTTCAACTTCTAAAATCTGTTGTTTTAATGCTTTCTCTTCTTCATTAATTATCATACGTAACAATTCAAAAGTGTTCGTAATTATTTCAGTATTCATTTTTTCAGTTTCACCTATCATTTCTACTACATGTTTCATATTGTCGTTCAAAGATGATTGAACCTGTTCGAGTTTACTTCTCACCTAAAGCAAATGAGAAGAATAATAGAATCGATAAAAAAGAAAAAGTATGATTGGATCTAAACCTCTGTTGATAAATCTTTCGCCACTGTTTCAACTAAAGCACATTTATGATTTTTATGTTCTGCCACCAAACACTTCACACAAGCAAGTATTTCACAAGTATGACACCAATATTTTATTGATTGGTTATTGTGTATCAGACATTTCACCACTTCAACTGACTTTCGTGTGATTAATGTTTTTTGATGGTTTGAAAATGCCCGTCGTTGATGAACTTCTTTGCAACAGATTTCACAATAGGCATTGTTACATTTATTACACCAATATTCAGCTTCAGCTGTTAGACAATCGCAACATATAGATGGAACTAAAATATATTACAAACAAGAGAAGTGATGTGAACGACAAAATTGATTTAATCAAGGTAATGATTTTTATAAGAAATATAGAGAATCTAATATCCAGTTCTATCCCTGATCTTGCTGTTAAAGTAAACATCACTTTATGGATGTGCATGAAAGCTTACATTCTGTTTCTGTTGTTTCACAGTTTGAGGCCATGTCCAATGATCAATGATCAGATGAGTGAATCGAAGTGTAGTCTATATGCAAAATACAAATAATCAAGTATAACAATCTATATATATAATGTTCAGTGTCTGTCTGTACCGGATCAAAGATTAAAGGTCAAATGAGATTGTAAGCGAAAAAGCCCAAAGGGCTATTAAATAGGAACATTCATAGGTCCTCAAGGCCTATAATGCTATTAGGAGATAAGTAGATAAGGCTACAACGGAGTAAAACTATGGGCATTTAAGGCTATAAGATCTGTCGATATATGCAATGCGAACTGTCTGATTGTCTATTACGGAATCAAAGCTACAGGACAAATGTGAAAACTTTCCAGAACTGCCTTTAAGCATGCATGGACTCTTGCTAATTATTCTATACTTGCTCTGTACACGGTAATAGTCTTCTACTTTATTAACATCTTTTCTCATGATTTCTAGATAAATCGGAAACTCTTTTATTATGACTACGAATGAAAGTGATTTTCTTCATGTTCGAATTAATAGTAGAAATTTTTTAAAACAATGTTCAAAAAATATTCTATTTCATTCATTATGATGATTATAATATTCACAAGCGATTTCCTATACTGTAGTTATTAAATAGAGAAACATGATCGAAAGATAGTCGGTAGCAATGATATTTAATTGATTTGGGTAATTATTTTAGCTATCTATAGATATGAAGTAAAAAGACGGAAACAGAAATATTTAAATACCAGCTTTTGTTTTCACGTGGGACTCATGACCAACAGATTTTCATACAGTGATTTTTGCCGTTACTGATTTTCTCTCAGAAACTCATAGAGAAAATTGTGCAAAGCAGTATTTCGAACGAGCAACTCATTATACTATACACAATACGTTTCCAATATTCATAAGATCATCATATTCGGAAGGAGCCGACCAGAAATATATTGAGGATTTATTGGAAGCCATTAGAAAAACTCTGGTTAACTATTAATCTTGATTACATTTCATAGAGGGTGGTGATAACTCATATATAATAAAAGAAATGTGTAGAAGAAATAGTATCCACTAACGTTTTAAAAAATATAATCTATAAATTTTTCTAAATTGGTCTTACTTTGAAGTAAGAAAAATATTTTTTCCAACAAATAAATTTTGCTTAACTATGTTGTTTTACGTCGAAATCTGAATTCAGCGCACTGATAATGTTAAGGGAGCGCTGTCTTCACATCCAAGACTTTTATTTGTTATGGAATGACTCAGATAAAAACACACACGTTTAGTTTATCATTAAACAAAGAATAAGACAAGATAAAATAATGTAACTCATCAGGTGAAGAAGACAGACATTTTACCAAAATTATTTATACTTGTCAATGAAAGATAGTTGAAATTCGATATTGGCTTGTGGATGTCTTTTGCACTTTAGTAATTAAAATTGATTCTACTCATAATTAAAGCATATCACGAAAGATTAGTTAAATGATTGCAAACTCAAATTAAAGATGCAAAGAATTAACAATAGTAGAAATATAGATTACTAGAAAAATACTCTGTATTATTACATATAGGCGTACCGTTTTTTTTTTTGATTTATTTTATCTATGATGTAGAAACCATTTAATGACAAAAATATATCAATAGAATATAGACAATGATACGTTAGAAAAGTAATACCATACTTGAATAAATCCAATCTGGATTCGCTATATAAACTATTCTCTCTTTAAAGATTGAAGTTGTTAAACAATTTCATGTGAAAATTTTACGTGTATCGGTAAGACACGCTGTATTGAATTCGACTGAATTATAAAATTCTATACGTGATAATAATACAAGATTTCGACTTGTTGATATTCACAATTTAATGATGGAATATCTAGCAACCAATTACTTTCGAAACATCAAAACATATGAAGATATATTTTAAATCTCAGATAAATATGTTCAAGAAGTGATTGAAACAACGCTTGAAGAAATGTTCGATGATGATAGTTCAGATACATGAAATTTTGCTTGTATCTCATTTCTTCTACTTTCTTTTTATAATACAAGGAATTTGAAACGTAATAAAATAGGAGCGATGTTTTAGTTTATTAAGAATGAAAAGTAAATGAGTGCGAATCATTGTTTGTGTATTGCGTCTATTTTTGATCAAAAAGGTTCTAGTCAGGATTGAATTACACTTTATTATATTTCTTTCTATCGAAAATCGCATTGTTTTTATACAAAACATATCCTTGTATATTGGAGAGAAGAAAAGAGCAATAGATTAGAGCAAAGTCCAACATGATGCCGGAGTTAAGAACAAAGTACGAAAAAATCAAACATCATACATATAGCACTGTTTAATCGGGAGTATTACATCTATAAATAAAAAAGTATTGTAGACGAAGTTTCATCATGAATATGTTTTGGATGATTTATGGTGGATTGTTAGTATTTGTACTATTAATCAATACATTTTCCATAATTTCATCTACAAATTTAAATCAATCCGATGCAAACGATACAAATAATGAAAATCTTACAATAACAAACAATTGTAGTGGTAAGTTATTTCATGATTTTTATACTTCTCAAATCAAAAAATAAAATGTATTAATAAATTCTATATAATGTATAAAATATTATTCTGATGATTGTTATTAAAAGAGTATTTATTACTTTAGAAGAAACTAACATAACAAAAATTTTTATTGTTTGTGAGATGATCAAAATGAATATTAGTAATAATTCTCAAGTGTTCTATCCGATCAGTTTGACATACTATGATGATATTAATCACTATAGTAGAAGTGCAATTACATTATCAGTTTGCACAGTCGAACCTGGAACAGATGTTGATGTGTCTAATATTGTAAGCAAAATAGATCGTTATTATATATAAGAATAAAATATAATATAATATTTATATTTAGATGAAAATAATTGGAGAAAATCGCGTTCCTTTTGCTATTAAAAGTGGTGGACATAATTTAAATCCTGGTTTTAGTTCAACAAAAGGTGTTCATATAAGTTTGCGTCGTTTTCGTCAAGTTATTTATCATGAAAATAATAAAACCGTTGATGTAGGTCCAGGACTTACTTGGGTAGATGTTTATAAAGCATTAGAACCTTACAATATCAGTGTTCTTGGTGGTAGAGTACCAAGTGTTGGTGTTGGAGGATTAGCATTAGGTGGTGGTTATGGATGGAAATCAAATCAATATGGTCTTACCATAGATAATATATTGGAATATAAAGTAAGATTGACTTAAATTGAATGGAATTTGAATATATATTTATTTTAGATAATTACTCCAGATGGAATTATTGTATATATAAATAATCAATCAAATTCAGATATATTTTTCGGTCTTAAAGGTGGTTTGAATAATTTTGGTATTGTTATTAATTTTAATATGCGTGCATTAATACAAACTGATGTTTATGGTGGAAATATATTCTATGGTCCATTGCAATTTAATAATGCATTGACTGCTATGATTAAATTTCAAAATATAAATAGAGATCCTAAAGCTCAAATATTAGCATCTATCACTTCATTTAAAGGTATACCAACGATGAATGTTACCCTATTTTATGATGCTCCAACAGCTCCGAATAATGTTTTCAAAGATTTTAAGAATATTTTTTATATTGGAACACTTAAATCTCGTTCATATGTTTCATTTGTTGAAGATTCACCGATTTTTCTTGGTCGATATATGCGGTAAATGATACATCTTATTTTTATCCTAAGAATCTTTTTCAGTTACTACTGAATTTTCACGCTGACAAAAATCTCATTGCTCACTATCAATCCATATAAAATGAAAATATTTTATTTCTAGTGCTCGTTTTCATTCTGTATCAGTTTTAAATCTTTCAATTCCAGTGATGAATACAATTAAACAATTATCAATTAGTTACAGTTTACAGTTAGTTACAATGGCAGATACTTTTGTCACATTTGCTATTGAACCATTTTTATTTTCATATTTTGATAATTCAACAGATGGAGCATATCCTCATTCATCAGATAATCCAGTTTTTCCCATTCTTATTCATTTTGGTTGGCAATTAATCACTAGTGATCAATATTTAATTAATGAAATGGAAATTGCTGCTAAGACTATCTTACAATCAGCAATACAAGATGGTCAAAATATTAACAATTCAAAACAAATTCTTTATCCAAATTATGCTCTAGAAACAACTCCTCTTGTAATGATGTATGGAGATAATGTAGATAGATTAAAAACCATTCGTCAATCATCGGATCCTAATAATGTTATGTGTTTAGCTGGAGGATTCAGATTTTAATTTTAGTATATAATATAAAACTGTTTTTTGTTTACTAATCTATTAATATGATTTACACTTCACAAATCAAAACAAGATTTTTATATTTTTAGTTCACATTTTTATTGAAATTTTATCAATAACTATTCAACAACTTTTTAATAAAACTATTCATCTAAATATCAAAGTGCATTAAATGAAAGAGTTGTGTGACAAATTCATTATAGGATATATCAAACGTGAAACAAATTTAAAAAACATTTTCGTAGATTTCATCCTTAAAAGACTTCTCATTCAGTTTTATAATGATATAGATGCAAATAAAATGTAAATCAGTAATAGGATATTTTCCTTTTTGATGGTATCACCAATCAAACAAATAGAAGAAGGCACAACGACAAACTTTCTATGGAAAAGATAAGAAATTTATTAAATAATCCGATCATCTGTATTAACTTAAAGAAAACATAAAATCTATTTACTTTACAATTCATTGCATAGCTACCGTAGTCGACTCTCACCTTCGAAATCTCCAGAGATCCCTGTTGTGAGTCCCCGAGGAGTTGTTTAGGTGAGAAAGTCACCGAGATGTCCCTCGAAAATTTTCATCAACCGAGAATTTTCAGTGATATTCGATCTGTTCACTTATAGAAAAAAAAAAAAGAGAAACATCTCTTCGTGAACGTAGGAAAAAACTTCTAATCGAAATCCCAACATTTTTGACTTTTTCCTGAAAAATATTGACTGGTTAGAAGTTGTTTCTAAAAAAAAATACTTTTTTTTTCAACATTTTTTCTACTATTATAAGCAAATACAGAAGCCGTTGTGATGGCTAAACTTTGAACAGACACACTACACACTTTGTATAGAAGTGTGATTTCTTTTCTCTCCAATACGAGAACAAAAAGAAACTTTATCAAAAATGCACAATATAGTATCGACATCAACGATTAGTCACCACCTTCATAATTTTATGGTTATAAAAATGTTTTACCTAACCTACTCATATGTTAACATCGGATCAAAAAGAACAATCCGTAATACTATTCGTCGTTGGACGAAATCTCGCAATAAAAAATTAAAATGTTCGCCTGAAAATCGTCAAAAAGTTCATATTTGGATGTGATATGTGTAAAAGATTTACTGATCTATCAATCATTTAAATGCAATCTTGATGGTCCATATTTTGCTTCAATCCTTGAAAATTATTTTCTTCCTGCTGCCAAACGTAAGCAATGAAGGAAAATAATGTAACATTACTTATTTATGCTTTCCTTTTAGACCAGTTTGGCCAGTACTGGTGTCTACAGCAAGATAATAATCGAAAACATAGAGGTCATATTTGTACATAATTGATTGACGAATATGTACCAAAATTATTACAGTGGTCATTTAACAGTCTGGATATAAATCCAATCGAAAATATATGGTCGATAGTGGAACGTAATATAGGACAAAAAAAACCTGCAAATATCGATCAATTCAAAATATTGATATTAATATTGTAAAAAAAAATCTGTAGAAGAATTAGTACAAGTCTTTTTACAGATATCTGTGAATGGAGCAATATTTCATTTAATGAGTATCTTAAGATAATATTCGACGTTTCGAACTACTATGAGTTCATTATGAAGAAGAAAAATATTTTCTATTGTAGAGGAAGAACGAGTATTATACAACAACCTGAATTTATAATTTTGAAGTTTTCTTCATGATGAGATTATTTTGTATTACATTAAAACAAAATAATTTTAATAATTATAAAGAGTGTTAATTTTTCATATATAATTAATACACTTCTCATCTTTATATCGATTCTATATGAAAAAACTAATGCTCTCTATAATTATAAAATTCTTTTATTTTTATTTTTTCTTCCCTATTCCATATATAGTCTTATCAAGTAACTCCTTCCCTGAAATATTCATAATTATAGCATTCTGTCTCTCCCTTAACGAACGCTGCATTTATTAAGCATAATTAAAAAAAAGAATCAACTATAACTGAAACAATTTTATCTGAAATTTGACATTCTTTCTAAGTCAATATTTTTAGTGTTTAAATAAAAAATGATTCATTAATCTTCTTTCTGAAATAACATCTTAGTTAAGTAATATAATGGATTGGCTTTTTTTCAACAGAATATTATTATTTGTTTCATTATAATTATTCTTATTTTTTTAGTTAATAGAAAAAGTGTTCTATATCTCAAAAAACATTTTTACTTAAATAAACATTTATGTCAATAATTATAATGTATGAATAAAATCTTTAAATAAAACTAATTTAAAAATGATAATATTCTTTAAGTTTTATATATGTTGATGATAATTATGTTTACTAATTATCTAATGCCCATGCAACAATACTGTTATTTTATTAATTGTTGGAAAAAAATTCTCTCTTTTAACGATGAAGTCTATGCTCATGTGTTTGATTACGATCAAATTGCGACGCAGTTACGGCTTGACTATTATGCATTTGCTAAAATCGACGACATAGATGAGAATTTTCTTTTATCAAAGCTTTTATTGTTTAACAAGACTTACTGATGAAAAAAATTTTTAAAACGTTGACACGTATCCTCTTTCAGTAGAATGAACTATTGACTGAAATGTCACGGGGCACAACCACTGTCTTTTATACAGTCCTAATATGGCTAAGTATTGGTACTAGAGTGTAACCAATTGCAAATATGGAGAAATCAAAATTGGCTATGGGGTAACTACAACACACTTGCTAAAAAGGAGTCGACATGAGATATTCCATAAAATCATGATAAAAAAATATTGAATATATTTTATATAATACAGTAAGATCTTTGAAAGTATCGAGAAAACAAAATTTCAGTTAATACTCGTATTTTTATTTTAAATCTGAAGCAATTAGTGCTCAAAAAAATTTTCTTTCATATTCGAATGTAAGTTTATCAGAAATGATAAATAAAAACGTGGTATTTTATCGATTCATTTTTCAGTTTACGCTCCAAAGTACTGTTTATTACAAAATTTACTATTCAAAAATAGAGTATTCTTTTTTTCAAGTTCTTGTCTTTCTAATTACTTTAAATATTTTGTGAAACATTATATAAGATTATTTTTTTAATGGTATATAAATATGAGTTTTCTTTTTTCTTCCATTGTTTTAACTTAAATCATAAAAAAACAAGTTTTCAATGCATTCACCATCAGCTGGTAAGAACTTAAACACATTTCTATCCATATGAGACATAGTTCTTTATTAAAAATAATAATTTCATATGAAATAATTGTTACCATATTTAACACGCTGTAGTCTTATCAGTTTCCTTATGTTTTCTTTATATTCAGACGTGGAAGTTGATTGATTAAAAAAGAATGGGTATAATTGATCGTATTAGACTATTATGGAACATTCTTCGTTTCAAACTCATTACACTTAATATTTTCGATACAAAATCAACAAATGAAGAAATTATTCGACGTGAAATTCTTTCAACTCGATTATTTCTAATTCTATTTTCAATATCTATATTCATAATAAGTCTCTATAATTGAATAATTATTCATGTTCAAATTGAAACTCTTAAATTTCCAACACAAATATCAATATATTATAATGAATTTACTCAAATAAAATCATCATTTCATGAAGTTTGTTCAAATTATTTTGTTTCTGAAGAATAGATTAATTTAATCTATCCAAATAATTTATCAATTATATGGCCTATGAATATTTGAACAAGTTTAAGTTCAATGTGGAGATTAATTTCTGATTTTTGTAAATATTTAAATAATACAATTAATGATGTTTTTAATGAATTTTATAATACACAATTAATTAGTTCATTGATATTTTCAGAAAATTTATTAAAAATTCAAATTGAAACAATGATTAAATTAATATATAAAACAGCATCAGAAACGTTTATTCGATCATATATATTTGCTCATCAAATAACACAATCAAGTGGATTTTTAACAGGTTTATTAACTAATTATATTACTTTATTACCAATTAATGGATGGGAATCATTTCGATACTTATATACAGGACAAAATCGTTATATACAAACAAATTCATTAGAAAAAATATGTTATTGTCAAAGTGATAGATCATGTCCTATGTCTGGAAATTTATATTTATATAATTTAACATTAATTATTTCTAATGAAACATTACCTGGTATTATTGTTGATTGTTTATCAATATAAATGATGTTACAATCATCATTTGAATGTTTTTATAATTTATCATGTATTCAAATTATTTTATCAACATATTCAACAAATATAAATATATCATTATTAAGTAGATTTAATCCTGAAACAAAAATTGAATTTATTATAAATGAACTTTTTATTGAAGATATTAATTATAAATCATATTTTTATCAATGTAATCCTAATTATTGTACTTATTCAATTTCACGTAGATTTGATATTATTTTTGTTATTACAAATATTATTGGTCTTATTGGTGGACTTAATGTTGCTTTACGTTTAATTAGTCCTTATCTTATTTATTTTATTTTATATTTAAAAAATAGAAGAACTCGCACAGATCAAAATATTCAAATAGAAAGTAATATTTCTTTCTTTTTTTTAATAAATATTTTAGTCTTATTTTTATCTTTTAGGATTACCAATTAAAATTCGTTTAAGAAATTTGATAAATAATATCAAATTATATTTTATTGAATTAAATATCTTCAATAGTCATTCACGAGATATAATTCGAACAAAAAATGAACGTATTTCAACTCGATTATACATAATATTATTAACAAGTGCAATAAGTATCCTTATATTTTATACATATTTATCATTACAAACAATTATTAGAACAATTGAATATCCATCAGTACATGAATATGAAATATTAGAAGAAAAATATCGAAATACATTAACTGGTAGTTATCCTCCTAGTAATTTTCGTTCATCAGCTTCATCTCATTTTCAAATGTTATCAACATTATGTGAATTAGAAAATTTAACATTAATTCATGTTAATCGTAGATTTTATTCAACAGAATTAATTAATAAAGAAATATTATCTCGGAATTTATTTATTTCTCAAACAAAATCATTAATAAATTGAACAAAATTTGAATTTTCATATACATTATCAATGATAAATACAGTTATTCATTCTAATCAATATATAAGTGGTACTCAAACAAATGCATATCTTTTAACAATGGATTTAAGTTTATTTGGTATATATTCAAATAAATCATTACAAATTTATCCATCTAGTAGAACAATATAAATTGTATTTGCGCAAAAGATTCGACTTGTACAGGTCCATTTAATAATAATTTTCTTTGGAGTATTTATGGAGTACGTCTTGGATGTTATATTATGGATTTAGTACTTCAATCATCACTTATTTGTTGGTATAATCAAACTTGTTTTAATAATTTTCGAGAAGCTTTTCTTGCTACTGATGTTTATTTTTCTAATGATATTTCATTACTTGATGTTACTTTAGATAATAAATTATCTCCAGATACTATTTTACAAACAATTGTTCAAGAAATTATGGTTAATTATTGGAATACATCAATTTCATATGACAATTTTTATAAAGAATGTCATCCAATTTATTGTAAATATACATATCAAATTATAAATAATCCTTTATTAATTGTTACAACTATAATTGGATTATTTGGTGGACTTAATATTATTCTTAGACTAATTTGTCCTATTATTGCTAAAATGTTTGTCAAATGTAAGAAGAGACTTACCTTGAATATTCGATCATCTACAAATGATAATCATCAACAGATTTGTAATGATGAGTAAATAATATTCTATTAAAAAAAAATCAGCTTTTTCCAGATGAGTTCATTGCATATTCTCTTTCTCGTAGAGAAGAGTCTTACAAACATTAATTGTCTGCTTGCTTGCTTGCTTGATTGTATGTCCGCAGGGTCAAAGGAACATCCTATAAGAGTTCAAGTCCGAAACAGGTGTTTTTCGAGCAACTGATGACATCTCGGTGATGGGTGATGAATACCATTGCATCTGATGATGGTACATGTATTGATCAATGGATGTTAGGAATTGGTGAGGTTTGGTATTTCTTATCGTAAACAGGTGTTTTTCGACCAACTGATGACATCTCGATGATGGGTGATGAATACCATTGCATCTGATGATGGTATATATTCTCTCTCGTAGAAAAGAGTCTGGAAACATAAATCGTGTGCTTGCTTGCTTGAGTGATTATAAGTCCGCAGGGTCAAAAAAGACATTGATTCGGAGTGATTCCCATAAAACTTGACTAAACGGTAATCGGGGTCAAGGAACTCGAATGAGATGTTAATTTTCGAAACTTGAAGATTTATTAGCTATTCATGGGTCACTTATGTTAATACTATTATGGAAACTTCACGAAATTCAATGAAGAAGTGTAAGTGAAGCTTGATGTTGACTTAGAAACGCTGAATGGCTTTAGGTGTATGAGTTTCAATGACTTAGAGATAACTAACATATGTATTGTAAGTAATTTACTAACAGTAAGATTTTGGTTATTCTATAGAATGCAGCTAACGGACCCATTTGCGAGCGTTTTTTTCTTAAGTGAAAATCCAAATGAGTAGACTAGCATTTATATATGTCATGTTTTATTTAAAGACTTTGATCCATCTATCAGACAATAAAACCGAGCTTCTTCCTGGCCTTTTACCCTTCGTACCCAACATGCCTGTGCTTCTCACCGATAACATTGCCTGTGAACTAGGACTTTCAAACGGCACTCAAGGTATTTTTCGACAACTTGTATACGATGATCAGGAGGAGCTAGATACTTTCAAGGTGAAGAGTGATGTATTTCCCTCAAATACCATATACATACGAAAACCATTATATGCGCTCATAGAAATCAAGACATCACAATTAGAAACAAATCTTGATGGTCTTCGTCCTAAACTAATTCCTATTCCGTTAATCAAAAAGCGATTTACGGTTCCTATGAAGCAACTTTTCGGACATCTGTTCGAACGAATGCAAGGTGGAAGAAAAATTCCACAAATGGTTCAAGTTACTAGAACACAACTGCCAATTGTACCTGCTTTCGCAATAACTACTTATAAGGCACAAGGACTAACAATGAACAAAATCGTGGTCGATCTTCAAGTTCCAGTTGGAACATTGCAAGTCGCATCGATTTACGTACCACTCAGTAGAGTGAAGAGAGCAGAAGACATAGTCATTCTTCGACCTTTCGATATGAAGGTTCTACAAGTTCGACCTACTTCCGCTCAAGATGCCGAACTGAAACGTCTAGATGAACTTGACAGAAAGACAAAGCGAGAATGTTCTTCTTTCACTTTTTGAACGTGTATAAATAGATACTTTGTTACGAGTGTAGTGTCATAGAAAGTATATAAGGTGTATCATAATATGAGTTTGTCGTGAAATAATTAGTCATTTATATTCATTTTCTCTATTTATATCTATGTTAATCACTGTAATTGTCACTTTACTTTTGTTGTGTCAGATATTTCCTATAATATCTTTTATCGCTTTCTTTTCTTATTGTTTTTTCTTTTAAATGTAATTACACGGGTCTTCCGATCTGTAATGTTGCTCATTTGAAGTATCTAATCTTCAATAAAAAATTTCGTAAAAACATATGCTCTTCTACATATAATAAGAATATGTAATTTAAATTAGAAATAAACTTATATATGCAATATTGTACTAAAAATCTATCGTCTGAAACCGACCCATCTACGAGAAAGAGCTGAGCGAGTGCCCGCACGAGCGTTACTTGTAATATATGTCATAATACTTCATTTATTTCAGAGAAATTCTACTCCCAAATAACACTCTAAACAAAAAAGGGTATTTTACTGAACGCATTAAAACACATGATTATACGTTAAAGCTGAATTAGAATGAAAAAACGCATAAGAATCCACAAGAACAGAAGCACATTAAATTGCGTCAAAACATATTGAAACATGTAAAATTGCATCAAAAAACATTGAAACGCACGGAATTACACCAGAACACAATAGAAAAAGACTTTTTAACAAGAACTGTTGCAGCACACCGAAACCAATCAGAAGCAGTGATTTCACAAAGTTTCAAAAAAAAGATGCCTGTTATTCACTAGCATGATAAAGAATTCAATTCGAAAGACCTCGCGTTATTTATCCTATATTTAAATATTTATTTTTCGTCCTGTTATTTTTCTATTCCCTAGACTGAAAGGCTAGGGTCTGCAGAACGTAAATTCACCTGTGTCTGTCTGTCTGTCTGTCCGTAACGCCACATAGTACAAATGACCATTTGCCAACTATGATTCAAATGTCCATAGTAACTGTCGTACAAATAATTAAAATTATAACAGCTATGGCTGAAGTATTCACAGTAACTATAGTGTAAAAGTCTATAGTATCAATGGTAAAAATGACCAAATAATAACTATGGTGAAAATAGCTATTTTATTAAAATGCTTATAGTGACCCTAGTACAGATGACCAAATAATAAGTATAGTCTAGATGCCTTTTCCCTAGACTGAAAGGCTAGCGTCTAGAAAACGAAATTCACCTGTATCTACCGGTCAGTCTGTCTGTTCGTCTCTTGGTAACGCAGTCAAAATGACTATTTAATAACTATGATTATAATGACCACAATAACTATGATTAAAATGACTATGGTTAAAATGAACATGATAGTTATGGTACAAATGACCATTCAACAACTACGGTACAAATGACCACTTAATAAGTATGGTACAAATCACCATATAATAACTATGGTTAAAATGACCACAATAAGTGTGGTTATAATAACCATAATAACTATGATTATAATGACTATGATAACTACGGTTCAAATGACCATTGGAAACTATGGTTCAAATATACTTCAGATAACTATGCAGAAGACTATTACAATCATCTAATTACCATGATTTAAATTAATCTATCAGTATTGATTAAAAATGACGATCGTTGTTTAATTATTTATTTATTTTGATTGGATTGTTGTTCAATGCTGCATCAATAACTAGGTGCTTTATGAATAAATTAAAATTTTATAAGTCAGTGTGAGCATAAAATTACAATAAATAAAAATCATATTCTTTGAATAATGTGACCAAAGTTTTCTCCACTAGAAATAGCACTTAAATAATATAATTATCAAAACTCGCATTGTTGTTTACAATGTCATTGTAGTTCACAATAAAATATGAAAACGTTTTATGTAAAAGAGTAGCAGCCAAGCGGTCATATACATAACAATCAATAATATCGGATGCAAAAGGTTTTCATATTTGAGTAGTATTTTTCTCACGATTGAGCATCGATATCGATATCCATACTCAACCTGACTATCGATGGTATTTCGATGCCTCGAGTTATATTTTCGATGGTCATCGAACATTCAAATCGACTGTTAGGAGTGACATTCTCCGATGGGTCGACCATGCGGAGGTGGGTCATTTGGATATCTTATTTTAATTCTTTCTTGAAAATCTCGGAATCTTTTCCTATGGGTTCATACCTATCGAAATGGAGTAACCCATCGCCGTGTGCTCGACCCATCGGAAAATGTCACTTCGAACACTCGATTTGAGCCTTCGATGGGCATCAGAGAACCCATCGAAACGTTCTTCGGGGACTCGGGAAAAGGTTAGAAAGAAAAAATTCCGGCATATGCACGGCTATATGTCGAGCCCTCGATGCCTATCGAACATATTCAGAATAAGAGGAAAATTAGATTCGAACATATGTACTCACGATTATGAACCATACATTGACGAGTTGATCTAAACATATCTTGATCTTCTAACTATAGAAACATGTTTTATCAATATATCCACTACACGATATTTCTATTTTTTTCTTTATGTTTCGAGTCTTGCATTTCATGAATATAACTTCTTTCTTATATTCTCATTTGGTCAGACGACAATCATTATTTTCTAGAATATTTTTTGCAACTCAACATTCTATAATTTAACATTAACCAAATGTTGTGGAACTGCTTTCAGAAAGAGACGTGAAGAGTAGATGTTCATATAATAATGGTAAGAATTGATTAATGACAAAAAAATTAAGACTAGTTAATATAGATCTATCTATAATCAATAATCGTAGAACTCGCTAAGAACACTATTTTTCTGAAAACCGTATAATACTATCTTTCCTTGGATCGATCAATCATTGATAATAGCGAATATTAATCGACTCCCAAGCTATTGATATCTCAAATGAAAGCGAATTCTAAGATAACAATGTAAAAAAGTTCAAAGATTTTCAATCCATTTGATTAGGCTTCTTTCCTATGTAGCTTAAAATTTATGAGAGAATCAAGTGCAGATCTGACTTTGAGATTATCAGCGATCGTATCCTAGCATCAACGATTTTCCTAACGGGATCTTTATAGCTGATCTTTGACAATTTTGATAAGCTTCTATTGCACACAAAAAAACGAGTGATGGAATAGTGCACTTAGATGTGTTTCTTTCACCGAGTACTCGCTATTTCGATAGAATTGAAGCGCTCGAAAGAAACCCAGATGAGTGAAAAGAAGAGACAACTTTTCAATTCTTTAGAATATTTTTACGCTTGCTGAAATTCGAGCGCTCATAGAAAATCGACTGGTCGAATAGCCAATATCGAGGGCATTGAAAGTGTAGATGAGCAACGATTAGATTTTTCGAGGGGTGTGCATTATAACAGAATCGAAAAAATTTGATCGAAATGATTCTCGAGCACTTGCCGTGCTTATCGAAGACCTTTCTAGATCTACTTAGAAATAAAAAATGCTTTTAGAAAGGTAGTTTAAACTCAAACAAAGAATCATATGAAATTATTTAAAGAATATGATTTCTATTTTTCATAATTTGATGTCCCAACTCACTTGTAAAATTCTAAATTATTCGCAAAGCATCTAGTTGTTGATACAACATTGAATAACAACCCAATCAAAACTAATAATTAAACAATGATCGTCATTTTTTATCAGCACTGATGGATTAATTTAAATCATAATGACGCGGTGATCTTTCAAATCTTCTTCACAAATGTTGCAACTGTATTTACCAGATGAGCACTATAACAAAGTTATTCGGTTACGCGCAATCAAATATATTAAATCCCCGGTCACATCTATGAGCAATTATATCGACATTCCTGTTGTGTCAGTCTAGGGCCAAATGAATCGACAGTCGATGAACATTACTTGTTATAATTTATAATTATAAAAATGTTTTGCTTTTTGGCTATTTAGCCAAAGTTTCTGTATTCTTTTCATTTATTTTCGAAGTTATATTAAGCTGTTAAGTTGCCATTTATATTCGAACTCGAATTAGGCATCATATGGGAAATATTGACTTTTCAGCACGCAAAAAAAATTCTAACATTGGTACGATGCAAATTTTCGCGAACGAGTCTTTGTATACAATTCAACGACGTTTCTGATTCAGGATCGTCAGCCGCAACTACCAGTCAAACGAATCTTGATGTTTTGGTTGATATAGAAAGAAGGAAAATCTGATTGAATTAAATAAATAATTAATGGTGAATATGGATATTTGGTTTATGCGAAATAAAAAAGAAAATCTTACTTAATTAAATAAACACTTACTGATCAATGTCGATGTTGGATCGATCTGAAGTCGAGAATAAAAAGTTAATTATTAAAATATATACTTCCTGTTTATTTGGCTCTTATGGAATTCGACTGCATTTGATTGAGGGAAAACGTTGGAAACCAAAGAATATCACTAGTTTTCCGCTATCAGCACATCATCGATTCCGACTATGGGAATTTTTTATCTCTAATACGATGCGAAGGGTAGGTTCATCCTGCGAACTCCTATGGAATAGATACATTGTGCAAGTTTTTCAGCAGGAACATCAGCAGATATCTGTGATAGTGGCGTAACTAGAATTTTGGCGATGTCTATCATTATCAGTGGAAATTGTGATTCTTGTGTATCGTTCAAAAACAAGTATAACATGAACGAGATATATTGCGTCCATTATTTATGATTTTAAAGAGTATAATGTATTACTTCATACGGCACGCATCGATCGACAAGACTCTATTATATTCGAGAAAAAGAATGCAGTCAATCCATTTCTATTTCGGGAAAAACTAACAGATCCAACCAATACACTGACAGTTCATATAGATGATATTATTGTAAAACTTGCTTATAGCAAACAACATGTTTTTCATTTTTTTCGATATCCAAATACAATAGAGACCACTTAAATAGACATAACAAGCCTCGTATCGTGTGTGCTTTCCTGGTTTATTCCTGATTTTCCTGTTTTTGACCAAAAATCCTGAGGGTGAGGGTCAGCGTGATCATCCTCACACTCGCCCTCAAGATACATGGGGATCTTTCCTCGTAAGCTACGAGAAGGGTCGACGACAGGGGAATTCCGCTCTTCGCCAATAAGACTTTCTCCAATTGACCAAAGATATAGAGAAATCTGAAGTTATTGTATGCGAAGCATGCACTCCATGTTATGTTAATACACTTCGATTATGAAGTTTAGAATACGTTCAAATATGATCAAATCATTTTTTTGGATGAAGAATGCTGGAATAAAAGAAAGAAAAGAAAAGTTTGTTATGAAAAATACGAGAATAAGATGAATTATAAAAAAACTTTTAGATAGGCTTAATCATCATTTCTTGATAAATTCGTCGATGAATATGATGAATCGGGAATTGAAACGTTATTTTTCTTTTTCTTTTCTTTTTTCCCTTGTGCTACAGGTTCTTCGACAAGATTAGCAAGTGAGTTAAGCGTTTGAAGAAGAGATAGTTCATCTGATTGAAGTAGTTGTATTAATTTTTCAATTTGTTTAGTTTTATGAAGTGCTTTGCGTGTTGATTGTGTTTGTTTATTTGTTGTAAATCCTAGTTCTGTTCGAGCCATTCGTTGAGATATAACACTTTCCTCCTGTTTCAAGCACTGAATGAACCTCCAAAGATTCGGATGTGTTTGCACAACACGGGAGAAAAATCGCCGGTTTTGAGCTAAGACACACCAAATGAGAAATATGGATTTGTTTAACAGAGGTGCTTTCGAATTCATAATCGAGTATTATATTTACCCTCCGCGAAGTTGTTTGTTCGCCATCAACTACTGCTGACTGACCAAGAAGAAGGCTTGAAATGGTTCAACCATTCTTTCTCAAAGTAGGATGTGAATGATTTTAATTGATCATGCTGAGGAGAAACTAATGCTTTCATCGAAAGGAAACAGTTAACACATATTTGGAAAGAGGATCAAATTTTGATTCTAACTGACTGATTTTTGCAGTCAGGAGTTGTTTCTAAGTGACCTAAAACTGGATAAACATTTTATACGAAGACTTTCTAGACGTAGGTTATTAACTCATCATTTATAAGAAAAAATACGATTCATTATATTTAGTATGAATCTTTGAAAATCTTTCTCTTTGATAGTCTTCTTTGACTATTATATAGATAAATTCTTCAATATTAATTTTTTACTAATCAATGTGAATATAGATTCTGAACATATCTGATGATTGACAGCTTAAGCAACTGTCTAAACGCGTCGTATGATGCTTTGAATCTAATTGTCTATAAATTCACCACTTACTTTGATTTTTGAGATTTTATTCGTTTGCAAAAATAATATTCTAAACTTACCTGATGACTTTCTAAAGCAAGAACGAAACCGGTCGTAAGAAGCTTAGAATATTTTATTCTTCTAATGAAACTCATCCTCAATCTATAACTTCTAATTGATATGACAATACATCTTGCTATGCAGATTATATTTATTCCGAACTTACCTGATGATGAATGGGTTAAGCTCCATTCGAAACGCATCGTAAGAAGCTTGAAATTATCTTCCAAACTCACTCTCACCCTGATCCTGACCCTCAAGGTTTTATACGAAACCAAAAAAAGGTTTCGCGTTTATGCCCAGATTAAGATCCTTTTTTAGTTTCGTAAAAAATCTTTTTTTTTAGAGTGCACCATCAAGGAAATAAAGAGGATTCTAGAAAAAGAAGGAAAACGCAGATTTATTTTTACGGACGAACGAAAGACAAAAATAGAGTGAACATAATGAACTGCATGATATATCGAGCAGAAGAGATTAAGGACGTCCAAAGAAAAATAGAAGAACGATTAGTTCATGCACATGTAACATTATGAGTTCTACCAGGTCTGATTTTGGTATTGTATCGTAGTAATTTTACAGGCGTAAAATAATCTGGTTGCCATCACGTAAGGGATTCTCGCCAAAATATCTTTTAGTTTCGTAACTAAGCGAAATAGAAGAGATCAAATCCGAAAGTTATCACTAAAGCGACAGTGCAGAACACTGCTTACCTCGCACGCACATTACCCGCTACAACATCTTTACAACCTTGAATGCATCGACGAACATCTTGATCCACCTTAGCATCACCTGTGGGTAAAGGCAAACGTTGTTCTGCAGCTTCGAACTTAGCAAAAGTTTCGTGAACGAGCTGAGCGGTATGATCAATTGCAGCCTGGGGAGATAGATCATATTGATGAATAAGTGTTAGAATCAAGTTGTCAATTTGACCGTCTGCCTATCGTTGTATCACATTATAAGTCTTTAGGGGACATGATTAAATACAAAATGACTTACAATTTCTTGGACGAAAGAAACCATGTCATTCATCCTGATGATAAAATGCTAATAGCGCTTTCTAAATTGAAACTAATAAAGACAGAAGTGAATAAACTCACAGTATGATCAAATCATTTGCCATCAACAGTATTGTTTGTATCGCTTCATGCTCCATGATATGTTTCGGAATGTCGAGTCCGTAGGCATATCTAAGAGGTCATGGTGTTTAAAACTCAAAAAAAGTAAGAGATCCGGAAACACATACTCGACTAATGCAATACTAACACAGGCAGCACCACTTTGTCGTCGTTCTTCCAAATATTGTTCAACAGTTTGAAAGGAACCTTTACGATCACGTTGTAGCTGGCACACTGCATCGGCATATTTTTGTAGATGGTGGAGTAGCCGTGCTCGAGCATCTATGAAATAGAATTATTAATTGATATATCGATAGTCAACATCTATAAAAACTAACCTGAGGTAGAACCAGTTACAACTTTGGCAGCTATTTCACTAAAACGTTGAACCATATCGCATACTTCAGGAACTTCACCAATGAAAGGAGTTGATCCAAGAGTATATGTGAGAAAATCTTTCAGCTGTTTGCGAAATAGCTTCGTTCCTGCGTCGTCATCTTTCAATGAACCGCAGTCGATTGCTAGCAGATAGAACTTGAGTTCAAATGTTTTTATCGCATGAGTTAAAACTTACCATCATCGCAAACAAATATCTATGAGCAATAGAATTACGTTAGCTTCAAATCTATTAAATGAGAAAATATACTCACCCATCCGGTGTAATATGATACTGTACGATATCGTTCTTCTTCAGCATCAGGATAGAAGCAGCCACTAGTTTTTGCATAATCCCCATCAATGATACGTTTGCGCATGCGTGGATCTTTGGTCCAGCTATATAATACCGGTCAATGATAATCAATCGAAAGTGTGTAAACTTATATACATACCTAAATAGCCAAGACTCTAGTTGTGGACGTATTTGTGGGTACATGCTGTTAATTTTAAAATACCAGCCAGGAAGAAAAGCATACAAATCTGGTATGACAATTTGGCTGCCTTTGATTTTCTGGACGACACTTTGACGAGAACAATAGGGACGTTCGAGAGGCTAGAATACATAAACTTGCACAAAGTGATTGTCGTTTTTGAAGGAAAAAAATTATACTGTGAAAAAGGGATGAAATGCATTCTATGCATACAAGTGAAAGGAAACCGCTTTGAAAAAAGTAGAAATGAAATATTTTTTTTATACGTGTACTTCATGAGACTTTAATCTAGTAATCCGTAGCACGCATAAGAGTGTAATGAACAAAGACGTACTTTTCAGATTTCTGTCTGAATGGGCATCAAAATATCAAAATACACAATTTTATTCAGTTTTTCATCGTCTCTCAAATGAGACATTGTTCGGAATAATCTGTCAAAAAACGAAAAAAGGATTTTTAGATGATATCTCGAAAGTCATAATCACAGTTTTTTTAACTAAAATCTTTTAAAATATTTTTAAAAATAGGATTTGTGCCTTGTTATGATCACACTCAACTGAATAGCGAATGCTTCTTAAGTATGTTGATCAAAAGACAATTCAAAGCTAACTCGCTATATATCATTTTATTTGCCATAGAGCTTATAATTAATATGTATGTTTGTATGTTGAAGACAACACTTCTATCTAGATATACGAAACTGACGACAGACTAGGGGTGCACTTTAACTTTAAACTGTACAAAAGAAAGTAGTTAAGGTTTAAAGCAAACTTTAAACTTTAAGAGTTAAAGTTAAAGTATGACTCTTTAATACTTTAACTTTATTAAAGTTTAGTCACTCTAACTTTAATACAGTTAAAGTTTAAAGTTATTGCCGAAAACCATATAGAATTGAACACGAAGGGTTAACAGTTATTTTTGATTTTTATGCCTGCTTTTATTAAAGTTAAAGTATTAAAGTGTCATACTTTTACTTTAACTTTAACTCTTAAAGTTTAATGTTTACTTTAAACTTTCATTTTGAAGTAAAGTTAAAGTGCCACCCCTACGACAGACCGAATAAAAAATAATTCTCCACTATAACTACCGTTCTACACAATCTATCTAAGTTTGATTTGACAACTGAGTATTTGCATAAAAATATCAGACTTTCGATAATGACAAGGCTAGTATTATGTGTATTTCATTGTCTTCTTACTTTCCCTAAGGTGTCAGTTACAGGCACTTCATTATTATTGGCCATATTGTTGGATGCTTCAATTGGTTTTAATAGGCAAATGCCATCGTCTTGCGATTTCAATTGTTCATGCATATCAGATGATATCGATTCCTTGACTGTTGGTATGGCTACGTTGTCAGTTTGAAATGCATGCATCTAGTAATATACACAAACATAGGTGAAGTGTATAGAAAGAAATTAGTTCTCTCTTTCTAAATCGATTTTCTTTGGAGATACAGAGGTGCATCGGTATAGAAGTAGGCATGCATTGAACTCGAAGGTTCAAGTTCAGATTCGGTCTAGACTGCAATTATTTTCAGTTTTTCAATAAAAAGAAACACAAGTAAGTCAAAAGCGGATCGCTTTAAATAGGCATGCATCGAACCCGGAAATAGACCGCGATTCCCGGGTTCGTCATACCAGGATCCGGCCATTCACGGTATCCGAAATATCAGGCTTAGTCATTGGTTTACTTTGGTCTATAGTAGGCATGCCCCACAGCTTGGAATAGATCGGAAACCACCGCACCGAGGATTCTCAGATTCCGTCGTATTCGGTCGCGGGGCATGCGTACAATAGACCAAACTAAACCAATGGCTGAGTCCGATATTTCAGGTACCAGGAATGACTAAACCCGGGATGTTCGGGCTCGGTGCATGCCTATATTCATCGTATTTGGGATAGACGATGAAAGGGTAAAATAAAGAAAAGGAAGTAATATTTCAATTGCTTTGAATGAGTTTGATTGTTGTATACTTGTAGAATTGAATATTTCGTTTTGAATAATGAAACAATTGATACTATTATTGTAAGAAAAATGTTTTTTTTCTGCTTTATATCTGTCTGTTACCTATATAGAGACTGAGTTTTTTCCAAGGGGGAAAAGGTGGTACTCCAGGAGTGCATACTCCATTCTATTCCGACGATACTCCAGTCGTACTCCACTGATACTCCACCGTACTCCACTCTACTCCATCGATACTGCAGTCTACTCAAGGGGAAAAGCGAATTCCATGTATCGACGATACGGTGGTGATACATACGATACGGTTACAATCCAGAGAATATATATAGACTAAGAAGATAAAATTTCATTGAATGATGGAGATACAAAATCTACATGACAGAACTCATGAGATTAAGGCCTCTCCTCCTAAAAACAAAGTCAATTTTCGTTAAAAATTTCGAAAATAGGACAAATATATGGAAAGATTGCCTGTGTTTAAATCTTTCTGAAATGATATGATTTATAATCAACGCGGAAAAAAACGGATTCTCGGATCGCAGGATCCTACGGATTGTACAATCGCTCGTGCGATCATACGGATCGCGGATGCGAATGGTCCACTAACGGTACCTTTGGACCCGTCAGTCCTATATTTTGGGAGTACCCTTACGTCCTCAAGCCCGCTATTTCAAGTTATCCTCAGGTCTTCAAGTTCTATATTTCGGAGGTAGTCTTAGGTCTTCAAGCCCTATATTTTAAAGGCACCCTAGGCTCTCAAGTTCAATATTTTAGAGGTACCCTAGGTCCTCAAATCTGATATTTCGGAGGTACCCTTAGATCCTCAGGAGCTACTCTATCGGGGTATCCAAAGGTCCTCCAGAGTCATGCTATGGAGATCCTAAGGAGTATCCATAGGTGCTCAGGTTCCATTTTATAGGGATCCTCATAGCGTATTGAGTTTCGCCATAGACTAGTTCTGGAGAACCTATTAGTAACCCATAGGATAGCTCTGGAGGACTTATGGGTACCTCCATGTGGTAGCCCATGAGGATCTAACGATACCCCCATAGGATGACCTTTGAGAATCTATGAATATCTCTATATAATTGGACTTGAAGACCTAAAGGTAACCCTGCGCAAAAGCCCTTAAGGACCTATAGATACCCTCATATAATAACCTTTGAAGGTCTATGAGTATCCCGATATAATAGAATCTGACGACCTAAGAGTTTCTCCAAAATATAGGACTTGAGGACCTAAAGGTACAGTGAGCAGAACATTGATATCGGCTATTCGTACGATATATACGATCCCGCGATCCGACAATCCACTTTTTTCCCTTTGGTCTAATCCCTCATAACTATGTCTTTCCTATTATAGTTATGCTTAAAATTCGTATAACTATTTCCATCTGTTCCTAACAATGTGTAAACTCTTATATCTATACTGAATCGCTTATAACTAGCGGTTAATAATTATATCTATATCCAACTCACAAGGGAATCTTTGTAGATGTCAAAACGCTTTTGAATCAGAGCTTAGTGCATCTTATAGAGCTTGGTGAATTATGTTTATGGTTAAAAGAGTTCGGACCCATGATGTGTTCTTGGCGAGATATGGAGGTTTTAGTGAATTTCCTCAATAGGACCCTGCTTTTCCAGCACAATCTTATTTTCGAACTTTTGACATGAAACTTTGCCCACATAAAGACCTCAGCTAGACTAGCTTGCAAAAAAGATTTTGAGAACTTTTCGGCAAACTCTCTTCGAGATATGAGAATATCAAGATCTAGGTTTTTTTTCTATTGATAACATACACAGCATGCATTTTTTCAAATCTTCATATCTCAAACAAACTTTGTCGAAAAGTTCTCAATATTTTTTTGCAAGTTAGTCTAGCTGAGGTCTTTATGTGGGCAAAGTTTCATGTCAAAAGTTCGAAAATAAGATTGTGCTGGAAAAGCAGGGTCCTATAGAGGAAATTCACCAAAACCTCGATATCTCGCCAAGAACACGCCATGGGCCCGAACACTTTTATCCATAAACATAATTCAACAAGCTCTATAAGATACACAAAGCCCTAACTCAAAAGCGTTCTGACACCTGGGAAGGTTTTCTTGTCAGTAAAACAGTGTCTAAGCCTTATGCTTTGTCTAATCTCGGCTTGTGCACTCAGCAGTAAAGTTAAAAACATGTTAAAACTTTTGCGTTTGGTGAAAAAAATAGTTTAACATTCTTCTATAAGTTTCGAAAAATATTTAATGCTTCAGGACTCGTATGAATTTAGCATTAGCACAATGAACATTTATCTTACTCATGTAAGCTTCATTTGGGTATATGAGTTGAGTTATAATCTGCAAAGAGAACAAAATTGTTGTGATATTGAGAACAAAAGTTCAAAAATACAGGAAAAGTGTTGTGTTGTGTAGTGCTGTTAGGAGCCGTAATTGTTTGCATTATGCCGATGCTAACTTGATACAAATATGAAAGTATCCAGTTACTTTACTAACACTAATAGAGAAGTGTTCTATTAGTTTTTCAATTTCAATAGAGAAATATTAGAAATAGCGTTAACACATTCGACCCGATTCAGTTTTCTTAGAAAAGTTTTTTGAGATGTTCATTTTCATGGACTGTTAACTTCTAATAAACAAACATAATGACGTTTTCGTTATCTTCTACTGATTATCTATCGTTCTCTTCTTTATATCACTATATAATGACTCATTTTTTTCTGATTAACTGAATAATCGTTTAAGTTACTTTTTCGTTCGTTTTCATATTATACGAAGCATGTGCAAAAAAAATAAAGAAAGTTTCCAGCTTTTTCTCTCTTATTCCTTTCTCTCTATCATCTTATATATAAATACGACCTGAGTTTTGGAACAGTTTACATGTCGTATGAAGAAACCAATACAGAAGATAACTGTAGCTCACTTAGTGAAGTGAGTTCTTTGGATGAGGATTTTGATAGAATGCATCCTGAATCTGACAGTTCTAATGAAGAAGTTACTGATAACAAGAAAACTATACGGAAAGCAATTTGACCATTCCGCAGTTTCGTGAAAGTCTTGTCCGGTCTTTACTGCTTGGAACGGCAACTGAGAAGCTAAAACCTGGTCCAAGACAACAATCAGCAAGTCATTCGAAGCGCAAACTCGCTGATTACAAGCTCGAAGAAAAAGAAGGATCTACGCGCAATGTCGGCAGACGGTGCACTGACTCCTATGCGAAGGGACGAGCCCAACAGTCAACAGAAACTAGCCGTGCGGCAGCAAAGAAAGTAAAAGCTTTCTGTTCTGACTGTAATAAATTTTTTTGTCCTGAGTATTTTTAATGATAAGCATGTTGCTGTGGAGTAAAGAACTCGAATAAAGCACTAAAGGCAGCACAGTTGACTTCTTATATTTAACCTCCTACTTAAGAAAAAAACAAAAGAAAATGTTTTTCTATACAGTTTCTCGTTAAAGTATAGCGTAGCCCACCGGTGGGCTACATCGGGTCGAATGTGTTAATTAATGGAATGTTACAGCTAAGGCGATGGCACTGATCCAATCTCTCATACCTATTATCTGAATACCTTACACCTAACTATATAGAAACCTTTATGTTCATTTTTAGCATTTTTATTGATGTCTAACCACTTAAATCTGACAATAATCTGATGCACATGTTTCAGCTCTCAATACCTATTTTCATTTAGCTGGACTATATGTACCTTATCTGTCTGTTTTTACTCCAATATTCAAGAATGTCTCCTGGTATATCGCCATTGCCTGAGTTAAATAGAAGATGAGCACTATCGTCATGTTCTAAGCTAGCATAATCTTCAGCAAGAGAGAGTGGCATGAAAGTAATCGTATCAATAGTAGAAATTTATTTTGTGAATAATCATTTTTCATACGATAGAGTTATTGATTTGAATCGTCAATGCTTTGCTCAGAATTGTTATTTTCCCTTTCTCTGAATTAAAAAATATTAAGTTCAGTAAATCCTTGATTTAGTCGCAACTTAGTAGCGATATAACAAAATCGCCGATCAATTGCGATTAATTGGCGGTTTTTTCTCGAAACCACGATTTACCGTCATTATTAATAGAAATCGTCGATTAATCGCGGTTTCTCGTCAATATTTTAAAAAATCGCCAATCAATCGCGATTAATTGGCGATTTTTGGTCGAGGTCATCATTAATCGTTAATATTTTGCAAAATAGCGATTAATCGTCCAAACCTAGGCGATTTTGACGATATGGAAAGGGTACTTCCAAAATATAGGACACCCTCACCCCTAAGTGTACCTCTGTATAATAGTCCTTGCGGATCTAAGGGTCCTCGAAAATATAGGACTAGAGATCCTAAAGGTATCTCTGAAATATAGGGCTTGAGAACCTAAATGTACCTCGAAAATATAGGACCAGAGGACTAAAGGGTACTGTAACGACAAATGGAGATAAATGCCTGTTTGTGCCATTCGGCACGATGTTTATTTGGCTAGATCACCACTCCAAATGTATCTTCTCTCATCTTACATGCGCATTTTATAGATACAGATACAGGTCAAGCGCCAAACATGAGAGGACAAAGGGAGAGGATCAGTCCATGATGAAAAGGTCAGGCAGATGAAGCATAACGGTCATTGATCGTTACAGGTACCTCCGAAATATAGATGTTGAGGACCTAAGGGTACTTCCAAAATATAGGACCAGAGGTCCTAAGGATACCTTCGAGATATAGAGCTTGGGGACCTAAAGGTACCTCGAAAATATAGGACTAGAAGGCCTAAGGGTACCTCCGAAATATAGGTCTTGAGGACTTAAGGGTGCCTCCAAAATATATGACTAGAGGTCGTAAGGGTACCTCTGAAATATAAAACTTGAGGACCTAAGGGTACTTCCAAAATATAGGACTTGAGGACCTAAGTGCATCGCTGTATAATAGTCCTTGAGGTCTTAATGGTACCTCCAAAATATAGAGCTTGAGGACCTAAACGTATAGTCAGCGGAACATTTGTATCCGCGATCCAATAATCCATTTTTTCCAAGGGGGTATCGACACTTCGAGATCCCAATACTCCGGTACTCCAAATGATACTCCAGTACTCCAAGTGATACTCTTGTACTCCGGTACTTCAAAACACTAAATGAATATTAGCTGACTAGAAAATTAATAAACTTAGAAATTCAGTCCATTGATTTCGCCAAGGGAAAAACGACTCACTGCACATTTGTAATATATGCTCCAAGGCTCTTGTAGTGATAAACTACAGTCGAAAGTATCCAGAGAAAACTTAACATGTTGGAGGCCAATGTGGAGTATGCTCTGGAGCAGGGCTGCCACACGTACCCCATTTTGAGGTACAATACCTCATTTCGCTTTTATGTACCCCAGAAAATTCTGTACCTCTGAGGTACACATTTTGTACCCCATTTAGGTTTTTGAATCTGTACTATGATAAACTGATCTTCTTATAAGAGTACGTTACGTTCTCCAGTAGAGTTTTTGTCATTTTTATAGGGAAATCTATAATGGAATATATTGTGAGAGAACTGACCAATAAATATTAGCATTCATTCCATTTATTTACTCTCGTCTGGAAGTATTGGGTTCTCCGTTCTTATTTTCTCCCTAGAACTAAAATTAAATTTAATAAATGTTTTCTTTTTCTCATCGTTTTATTATTCTTTCTATCGTATTTGATTAGTACATATTATGTCAAAAACTAATTTAGATTTAAACTTTTCCTCAATCAATATGTTAATATTGTTTATAAAGAATTGAATGAGAATAATGAAATACAAACTTCTGAAGAACCAAGAACAGAAATAATAACAATAGTTAACAAATCTTTTAGCTCTTTAGAAAAAAACAATTTTAAATAATAAACAAAAAAATGTTAATCCCTCATCAAAATCAAAAAGACGCTGTACATTTAACAAGAATTGGTTAAAAGATCCAAAATATTCAATATTTCTAAGAGAATGTTAAACTAATTCTTATTTTGCATATTGTTCTATTTGCAAATCTAATTTTTCTATTTCAAATGGAGGTGTTTATCTGATTAATCGACATGCTGAACAAGCTCGTCATAAACAATTACTTGAACCTCAAGCTAGAGAGAAATGTAAAGTTTAATATTCGTACACGATAATGTTCCATTTTTTGATTTATTTTTGTTTGTTCCAGCTAAGTCGATATTTAACATGTCTTAATATAAAATTTTCTATTTTTCTTGCTGATTAAATTGTTCTTAAAGTTATAATTTAATTGTGAAAGTGCCTTTTTGTGAAAAATGAACAATAAAATTGATTTCTACTAGACAAAAGGTCGACTAGAGTGTTAATTTCTATAAAAGATGTTTTATTTCAGTAGCGTTTCCAACAAACCCCGTTATTTCAGAAGTAAAATTATGTACCCCAACGACGTACCCCATTATAAAAAGGATTGTACCCCACATGTACCCCATTAGAACTTTTGTGAACCCCATTTGAAAATTAAGATGTGGCAGCCCTGCTCTGGAGTATGGAAGTATCACACGGAGTATTGGAGTATGGTGGGAGTACCGAAGTATCACTTGGAGTACTGGAGTATCATTTGCAGTACTGGAGTGTTGGAATCTCGGAGTGTCGATACTTTCTTGACTGGTGCAATATAGATGATTCAAAATAAGGTTTTAAAACTTTGATTTAAGTTGTCATTTATACGTGCTTATACTCAGTATTTTTAGTAGTATTTCAATACTTCAAACGATACTCCCATACTCCGGATGATACTCCGGTACTCCGACCATACTCCAATACTCCATGTGATACTTCCATACTCCAGAACATACTCCACATTGGCCTCCAACTTGTTAAGTTTTCTCTGAATATTTTAGACTGTACTCCATCACTTCAAGAGTATTAGAGCTTGTGTTACGACTCTGACGTTGGCCGTTTTCCCCTTGGCTTTTCCCTCTTCGACTAGTTCATATATTAGAGTATGTAATATACAATAAGAATAAGTAGTCGACGAAGGAGATACCGGCAGTGAAATGAAGATATAAAAGCTCTATGGAGGATGCGAAAGATCTATTGGCAATAAATACGATACTGTCAGCCTGTCTGCAAGGCTGAGAGAGAGTGTATGTGAAAAACAGAAAAACGAAAAAGACTCCCCCACTCTGAGTCAAACACACACGTATATAAGAAAAAGAAAAAAAGAGAGAAAGAATGATATCGTAGATAACATTCTTTCTCGAAGAAAAAAATGAAACAAAATGGCGCAGAACACTATGTGAATGGAAAGGAGAAAAAATGTCTCTAACGTGATATACTGCAGAGGAGAAAGAGAAAAAATAGCGAGGACACTCGTTATTGCTAACAGATATCGACGATACATTGGCGATACATATGATATCCACGATCCATTAGCGATACATACGATACTCACGATCCACTGGCGACACGGGAATACAGACAATCCCGCGATCCGACAATCCGCTTTTCCCCCCTTGAGTCTACTCCACCTATACTGCAGTGGTACTTCACTCTACTTCACCCTACTCTGCCGATACTCTATTCTACTCCATCTGTATTCAGTCCTACTTCGTTCGTATTACGCTAGTAGTCTACTAGTATTCCATTATCCTTTACTTTACTAGAGAAAGACGAGATTTCAGTACAACCTATTCCTCTGGTACACACTCTAATCAAACCCCACCTATACTGTCGCATACGTCATTGTATTTTTGTTTTAGACCCCATTCGTATTTTATCTTTTTCAACCAAATTTGATTGATACAATCATGGAGATTTTTATATCTACCATTTTATAAATTCGAATGAGCGCAAAACATTAAAAATCATATCTGTTAAATCAAATTCATAGAATCATGGCATCTTGTAAAGAAATATAGTTGATTTAATAGAACTGTTCAATAAATCCGATCAGATTAATCGAAAAGAACATATCTATAACAGAGACTGTCATAGGGCAATTTTTTCTGTCCCGACATGTCCTGGTGTCCTGGCCTACAGAACTAGTTTGCCCTGAACGTCCTATCCGGTCGTGTACGGCATAAAATGTCTTTAACTTGCCCTGCACGACATGACAGGACAGGACGCCCTGTAGGACGAACAGGATTCCTACTACTCTTAGGTTATGGATTTGATAGAAGTGTCTTCATGTTTCTAAAAGATTACTTATACAATAAGACTCGCATAATGTGATAGAACGAGTTTTACTGGAAAAAGACGATACAGAAAGAATGATATTATTATATAATTATGGCTGTGAAAAAATAATGTATCTATATATATAAAGAAGAATGTCTGTCTGTCTGTCTGTTCGCTATGCATTCCGTCCCTGTAAAAGCTACGATCACCAAACTTGCCATGGTGCATCCCCAGGTTCGGAGGAAGGTCTTAGCGCGGTCACCCACCGAGGGTGTGAGTTGGGGTGTGTGGGTGTGGGGTGTGGGTGAAATCTCACCCAGATAGTAATTTCTTAAGTAACTCTACCAAACTTTCCGCGATGCTTTTCTGAGTCCAGCTGGAGGTTGATAGAGTGCTGTTACTATTAATAGGAGTAAAATGTGGGTGTTTGGGTGAAATTTCAGCCATGTCATGTGGAAATGAGATTTGCATGAATTTTTCAGAAATTTAGCGAATTTGTTATGATTCGAAGATTAATCATTTTGTATCGATGGTTCTTTGGTCTAAATGTGAAAACCGAAGGTTTCTAATAGGTTAAAAGAGAAAAAATTGTATACAAGTGTTTCCTTGATTCACAACCATAATGTATCCATTAATTTTCTATGACTCGCCGAAGCAACGTATTCGTTGTTTTTTTTGACTCACAACGATTACGTATCTATATATTTAAAGAAGAACGTTTGTCTGTTCGCTATGCAGTCAGTTCGTGTGATAGCTAGCGTCATAAAAGTTTTCACACTACTTCCTTAGCTTCTGAGAAAAGTCATCTTGAGGTTGAAACCACCAAATGGGGTGCGTGGAAGGGGCTGGGTGAAATTTCATCGCGATCAATAGAGATCGAGATTCTGATGAGTCTGTTCGCTATATATTTAGTCATTGTGAGAGATAGCGTCATGGAACTATCCACATCAGTTCCTTGAGTGTGCTAATGAAAGTCGGCAGAGTGATTGGGGGTGAGGAAGGAAGGCGTGCGTGAAACTTCATCCAAGTCGTAAGAGACTGATTTTATTCACTTTCTAATCAAATGACGCAGTTCAATGCAATTTTGAGAGTGATCGTATCCAAAGTGGATGCGAGTGAGGGTGTCATCTTGAGCCCGATGAGAAGAGTCCCACTGAAGTTGCCTTAAGCACGGCAGAAAAAGTTCTGTAAAAGATACTCCACGCACGGTGGGAAATGCTCTGTGAAAGATACCTCACGCACGGTGGGAAATGCTCTGTGAAAAATACCCTACGCACTGCGGGAAAAGCTCTGTAGCAGAGATTCCAGGTACGATAAAAAAAGTCCTATGAAAGAGGTATCACGTACGGCGAGAAGAGTTCTATGGCGAATACCTAACGCAGAGCAGGAACAATCCTGTTAAAGATGCATGACGCATACCAGTAAAAGTCCTGCCATAGAGGTTTCAGGGATGATGGGAAAATTTCTGCCGCAGATGGCTCAGACAGCGGGGAACAGTCCTGTAGAAGACGTGTTACGTACAACAGAAAAACTCGGATGGAAGATGCAAAACTCTAACCATATTCTATTTTCATCGGGTATCTCTGCTAGTAGTAGAATAAGAATGAATCGGGTTAAAGGCGTTTTAATAATAGATAAGAGCAATAACGGAATCAGTCAATATGACATATTTATAATTAATTCTCGGGTACCCATAAGATAATAAAATATCACCGATGATTGATTAGTAATCTCACTCTAGATCTTCTCATATTGCGTCACGATGAAAATGATGCCTAGTTTAGAACATAATCTTGACAAAAAAGTCGTTATTGATGTAATGATCAACACTGTATGCAAAGTTGCGAGATTCTGTTCATCTTTCAAATTGAACTAAATCATCTCATATATTTACAGACGTCTGCTCTCATAAGGTTTCTATATATAAATTTTTCAAAGAAATCTCATAATACATTCGAAATTTCTTTTTTAACTCTTGATTTAGAGGGTTTCCTAGGAAACTGAAATGATTTTAGACGTTTTGAAGAGATTAATATACTTTTTTAAAGACTACAAATAGTGTTTAACTCAGTATTTACAGATATGTACGTAGTTTGAAAACAAAGAAAATATTCTTATTTCTTGGTGCAAATACTGACTCAGCGTGTGCTTTTTTTGTCATTATCAATCAATTACAGGCCGATCATTTAATATTCGCTAGACTGAAAGGATACACTGTAAAAAAAAAACGGAACTTTACCGAACCAAAAATGATATCCGGGGGCGGGCACACCTCCCGATCCTTTTTTGGTTTCATGAAAAGAATGTTTCGTACCAAACTCTTCTTTGAGGAATGACAAAAAAGGTTTCGTACACAAGGTTCAGTACGAAACCTTTTTTGCCGTTCATTAAAAAAAAGTTTGGTACAAAACTTTCTTTTTACGAAACCAGAAAAGGATCGGGGGGGGGGGTGTGCCCGTCCCTGGATATCATTTTTGGTTCGGTAAAGTTCCTTTTTTTACAGTGATCTCTACGTTGCATCTGTAAGTTGATCCCATTTTGCTTTTCATACTCAAATCAGATTAACTTACGAATGCAACGAGGAAATTAAACTGTTTGAATACTTCTAGAGATTCCGTCAACAGTTAAAAATAACATTTAATTGCCAAATAGTTTTTCGTAGTAGTCTACAACAAAGAGTAAATGGATTGATTTTATTTAATAAAATAAACTTACCCATATAGTTCATATGTGTGTTGGCCTAAAACGAGAATAGAAATATGATGGTTTTCTATCGTGAAATTTACTGGTGATTTTGATATAAAGATGAATTTGAAATAAAACACAAGTCATTTTGGATTAGATAATAAATATACCCATGAATTCCATGTGGAGGCTAATCTATAACAGAAAAGAAAGTCATTTATTGAAAACAGCAAACTTACCCATTAATGTGCAAGGTTTCGAAAGATATTGGGTTCGGCAGCGTTGTCACTGAACCTGTAATTACATAAAATTAATTAGGATACTAGCTTATCATAAATGTCGCTACTTAATGATGCGTAGGATGTCTTCTACAACATGACAAGATATTTACACAAGCACTTAATCTCAAAACATCTATTATATAATGATAATTTTTCATGAACTCACTCGTATATATATATATAGCTTGTATTGTCGAAACAAAACGGTGAATGAGTGGTGGACAAAAAGGTTCCGTAAGTTTTCAAAAGATCCGTAAGGGTACTTAAAACGTCTTCTACATGACAATAGTTTTCTGTGAACTCATTCGTGTATATATATATAGGCTGCGCCATCAAAACAAAACGGTGAATGAGTAGTGAACAAAAAGGTTCCATAAGTTTTTAACGCAAATTTAAGGGTACTATAGGTAACTTTTTGAGGGCTATCTCAGCGTACCATTAGTAACTTTTTAAGGGCCATCTTAAGGTACTATGGGTAACTTTTTGAGAGCTATCTCAACGTGCTATTAGTAACATTTTAAAGGGTATCTTGAGGTACTATAAGTAAATTTCTGAGGGCTATATTCTGGCACTATAGGTCACATTTTGACGGCTATCTTGGAGTACCTTAGGTAATTTTTTGAGTGCTATCACAGCGTACCATTGGTAACTTTTTGAAGGCTATCTCGGACTATTGTTAGTAACTTTTCAACGACTATCTTCGAATACTATTAGTAATTTTTTGACGGCTATCTCAGGACTAATACGTGCAACTTTTTGAGACCTATCAGACAGTATGTCTCGTAACTACTTAAGACTGTTTGGTTGCGGAATTGATAATTTTTTAAAACTATTTTTGGGTGCTATCTCTACCTTCCTATAAGTTGACTAAGCATAGTTCATACAAGGCTTATTTGAGTTAGCAAATTCTAAAAAAATTGATGTTTTATCGAATTTTTAAGATTTGATACTGTTATATAAGACGATTTTAAGTGTTGTGGCATGAAAATTGTTTGGTAATTTTCATGTACGACCTTCCTAAGTGCTAAAAATTGAAGAGAGTTTTGAAGTTTTACTATGAAACAGTTTAGAAGTTTCATGCACCGTGTATTGAAATTTTGGTAACTTTGCATCTTTTGCTCAAAATCGCTGACAGTTTCGGAAAAAAACTAAAAGCACCGTATATCTTACATGAATCAATCGAACGCTTCGTATAATATTATAAGGTTCGACATAAATTAAGCGAAATTGTTCGTAGTTTCATAAATGATATAATGGTTCGGTAGACGTGTTACGAAGTCACGAACAACTTCGTAAATATTGCAAAGCTTCCGCCCATATTTTACGAAATCTTTGATAGTTTCAAAGGCCATATAATAGTTTGGTATATTCTATACGAAGCCATTAACAGCTGCGCCAATTATCTGAAGGTTCAGTACACACGTTACGAAGCCGTCGACAGTTTCGTAGGGCATCTAAAGGATACGTATAAGTTTTACAAAATCATTCATAATTTTGTAAGCGTTCTAATAGTTCCGCACATATTGTACGAAACTAGCCATGGTTCCATAAATGATAAACCAAACCATTATATCATTGACAAAACTATGAACAGTTTCGTGCAATATACGCTGAACCTTTTGATACTTTACGAAACTTTCGATAGATTCGTATAAGGTATACGGAACCTTTAATTGTTTCACGAAACTATCATTGGCTCCGTAAAATATGAAACGGTTCAGCGTACATTGTACGAAACTGCTCATAGTTTTGTAAATGATGTGTTGGTTCGGTATGTCTTTTACGAAGCCATGTCTAGTTTCGTACAACGTATCTAGAACTATTAGAGCATTTACGAAACTATGACTGGTTTCGTAGAATATATACGGAACGTTTAAACACTATGCGAAACCGTCAACAGCTTTGTACAAAAGATACGAAACTATCGAAGGTTCAGTACGTGGTGCGTAGAACTTCTAGAGGGTTTCGCGAACAAACTTCGGAACCTTCTGCAATTTTCGGAACTTAAAAAAGTTCTTTATAATAATTACGAAACGATTTGTATGCCACGAAACTTAAAATTGTTTCGTAAAACTGTGCCAAACCTTTAAAGTTCAGTACACTTCCTATTTTTTTTACAGTGTAGGGTCTAGAAACGGGAATTCATCTTACTGCGTGTATTGCTTTTGTCGGTAACAAGGCACAAATGATCATTTTTTTGGTACAAATGACCATTTTTTTGGCACAACGGGCCCCTTTTTTTGGTACCAATGACCTCGTAACTATGGCACGAATGACCACGTATCTGTACTATTAAAAAATGATAATGAAAGTACAGCAACAATCAGCAGTTAACTACAATAAACGAAATATATCATTTTGATACAGCTGATTATTCTGAAGCTGCGTACATTAAAAAATGATAAATAGATAATAATGTTTGAATTAGGTAACAAGTAAAAATTTTCAGGGCATGAGAAGCATTTTTACGAAGATGTATATTTTACGGTGGATCGATTATTTATCTGCGCATTATATTTAAATTGTATATATTTATTAATGGTACAGAATATTTGCGAAAATATAATTTTCATTCTTTAATATCGTGTTATTTAAATAGTATAATATTAATTTATTTATATTAAAAAGGCGCTAAGTTAAATATTTGAAATATTTCATAGTAATATCTATATTATTATTTTATTCAATAAATATAAATCAGAATGTAAATCCAATTTTATTCTTGATATGGAGAAGATGAAAGTAATATTAATAACAATAAAAAAAATAGAATGTTCGTATACACAGAATCTTATTAACACTTCGAAAAAAATGTTGATCTATTTTTTATATAATATGTCATTCTTCACCATCAACAAATATTATTAGTACATATATGAAAAAATTAACGATATATCCGAACGTCATGTGCGACAATTAAGAAAAGCAATGTCAGGGAAAAAGATCTTCAAAGAGTACGCATTTATAATTCGATGATTTTAAAACTTTAGGAAATTGTATTATTGTAAAATATATTTATTTAATGTGTCAGTTTAGTTTTCTCTTATAGTAATATAGATAATATAGTTCAAAATTAGTTTCAATGTGTAATTATAGAGATATTTGGTGTTGCGTTAAATATTTTGAATCAAAATTTGATGCTAACGAACTAGTGTATGCGAACATATGCATTCATTAACATTCAGTCTTTTAAATAACGTAAATTCAGAAGAAGAGTATGTAAAGATAATAAACAAATCAGGAAGCGAATTATCTGCAGAGAATAAATATCAACCGGTTTTATATTCTGAAATGAATGATATTATTTTGATGCTATCGAAATGTCAGCGAATCTGACGCATTAACACATTTATCGATACTTTGCTCGTCTTAATATTGTAAGTGGCTACGCGATAAATCATACATGATAAATCTACTAATGTAGTGTCTGACTGTTTTTAATTATTTTAATGAGTAAAATATTTACAGTGACTGCAAAAAATATTAGACTAATCTCGCCATAAGAATAAAGATAATATAAAAATTAAAAAAGATGGTACTACTAAATGCTAGTTGTTTGGGAATGTAGACTTCAGTTTATATATTACTTCTAGTTTATTAACTAATAATGATTGAAATAAATGTCTGTTAAACATGTGTCAGATTTGCGAAAAGTATTTAATTTTAAATATATAAACATACTTTTATGCATAGCTGTAATTTTAAGATGATGTGTTAATTAGTTTATGACGAACTAAGATATACTTTCAGCCGTTTTTTATGGAAAAGAAAATGACCTATTATACAGAAGATAAAATGATTTCATATAAAATCACTGTGATATCTGTTTTTTCTGTAAGTGACATTGATCAACTCTCATTCATATCTAAATACAGTGATATTCAAACGTAAACCGCGACAGTCTAGGGCCAAGTGAATCGAGTTTCGATGAACGTTACTTGTTTTCTTATAAATAATAAAAATACTTACAAGAAAAAATGATTATATATTATTTATTTGTTCCCTCGACTGTAGGGAGGGTCATATGACAAAAAATAGTTTGTCTGTCTGTCTGTTTGTGTCAGGGTCAAAAAAACATCATATAGAATGGGTTCAAAGGTCAAAAATACATCATATTTCCTCGACTGCATAGAGGGTTATATGAACAAAATAGTTTGGCTGCTTGCTTGTCGTCAGGGTCAAAGGTTAAAAAAGCATGTTCTTAGAAAAATCGATAAAACAATCACACTTCACGGTCAACTCAACGCTTAACGTATGATCAAAGGTTTTCTTGTTTGGGGAATCGAATGCACTATTAGTTTTTCAATTTTTTCGAATAAATTTTTTTTGCTAAAAAATGCTTTTTTGAAGAGAATAACGGTCTTCTATAAAGTTTGACCAAAGGTAATCGTGGTCGGGGAATCGAATGACACGCTCGGTTTTTTTATGATTTTGGAAAATTTTACTGCGAAATGTATTTTCTTTTTAAAAATGGTGATTCTTTATAAAGTTTGACGAAAAATTGACTAGATCAAGAAATCGATCGATAGCATTAGTTTTTGTAAAAATTTTGATAGGAATTTTTGACTGTAGAAGGTTTTTGTAAAGGGAATATCGATTTGTTTCCTGGATGAAAGTAGGGATTATATAGAATAAAATAAGTTTATTGTTTTATAGGTATGCTTGTTTCTAAAGTTTGTCGGTATGTTTGTGTCTTCATCCCAATCGGAAAATGGTGTCCCCTAGATTAATATTTAAAACTTGTGATATTCTATAAAAAAACTGTATGAAGGGTTATCGAAGGTATAGAATTGGAATTTCGAGTCAAATGTGAGGTTAAGAATGAGAAAATGAGTAATTTATAGATTTTTTGGTATTTTTCTTAAAAAATTTGATTCAAGCTAAGCGAAAATCGATAAATCAAGACTGAATGGCTGTTACCAAATAATTAATAATAAATAATATAAACTGTGTGCAGTGAAAAGTCACCAAATATAATTTGCTAGGAGAAACCCAAATCTGAGGTTAGTTTTTCAATATTGTTAGTTATTCCCTCGACTGAAAGGAGGGTAATACGAAAAAATGAAAATGTGTTTGTGGGTTTGTCGTGGGTCAGAAAAACATCCTTTTACCGGATGACTCATAGGGGTCAACAAAACATCTTAACCCCGGCTCTCATATAAGGGTTATAGGAACATCACTTCCTTGGATAGTATGTAGGAGACAAAGGAATTGGTGGTAGTTGTTGGTATGGTCTAGTGGTGAAGAACATGATCGCTCTTTTACCTTTAGTTCATTTGAGTAATGTAGGGAAAATTGTACTAGTCTATTCCAAAAGATTGTTGGGGCTGTTGCGAGTGACTTTTAACAAAGAAAAAGAAGCTCTAGCTTCGTTCATTCTTAACCACATTCGATGTGGTCGGTTATTTTTCTCTCGGCACTCGGAGAAATATTTTTACAATGAGAATGATGGCCGCACAGTATACACGGCGCTTTTGTAATTCGAAAACATTTCCTGTACGTGGGTAGAGGAGCTGTTTATCAGATGGAAAGGGTAAGGTTAACAGTCTAGAAGAAAGTTTACATGATCAAGAGCTGCAGTGGTATCAATTGTTCCCTCGACTGAATGGAGGGTCATATGAAAAAAAATTTTGTGTGTGTATGTATGTTTGTGCCAGGGTCAAAAAAACATAGGCTTAGCTTGGTCTCAGCAATCAAAAAAGATTGACCTATTCTAACTCAAGGGTAAAAAAGATGTATTTTAAATAAAAACTTAAGGTTTGCAAGAAGAGATGTTATTGAATCCGTCATCACCCTCTTGTTAGCAGTTTATGCAGTCCATGTAATTGACGTGTGTTTCGTTTATAAACCTGACATTTCCAGAAATTATTTGCAGCAAGAACATGGGATAGTGAATGAGTTAGATCTACACAGTTGATGTAGACGAGCAGTCAGGAGTGGCGGACCAAAGGGACGCCGACGACTGACTGCGAGCAATTTTTAATGGAAGATATCAAAAAGCTTATCCAGAGAACTGTTGAGTTCAGCTATTATCAAAAATATTTGTGAATGAAACGATTGTACAATTCTTTGGAAGATCTCTTTTAATGAGAAACGTTTTCAAACCTAAAGCTTTGGAGGAAATAGTCGAAAACATAATGTATGTGACTGATACTAATCCCTAATCAATCCTTCATAAAGATTTTATAAATGTCCTCTGTGATGTGAAGATTAAAAGCGCTGGCTAATTATCAAAGGCGAGATTAACAGCCTCGCTTTTGAAAATCAAAAAACGTGGTAGGTTTGAGTGAACTAACCGAACCATCAGTGTAAATATCAACAATATATCTAACGAAGACATAAAATATGAAAAAGATTCAGTCGAGGGTCAAGCGAGTTGTCCGCAACGAGCGTTACTTGTACATTAAAACTACAAATTTGTGTTCACTTGCCAAATTTAAAGAACGATCTATTATTTTATTATCTATTTAAATTCGTCTTAGTTAGCTACTGAAAATGAAGAGTTGTGATCAGTTTATTTTTCGATTGATTCCTCCTCTGTAACAAGAAAAAAAATATGCTATTTTGATATTGTTTTTTCAGTCACGTGGACTTCTACCATAGTTGTTAACAAGTACGGTTTTTTTTCTTATTTGTGGATCAAAATCACAATGGATACGCTTCATTAATCTCTAGATATAATGATAGTAAGATTAATGTTTATCATGTTTTCTCTTTCTACCTCACCCTACTCTGACGATTGATACATTTATAAAGACAAAAAATAAATACAAAATTATAGTCATTCATTATTTCGTAAACATATTAGCACAATTCATCGTCAATCGTCAAACAGCAACAAAATAAAATGGCCTACACCAAGAAATTGTTTTTTACCATGGTGGTGCTTGCAATTTTTATTGCAATTATAGAGGCACAACCTCAGTGTTCTTGTACTTCTACTGGTTTTACTTTCAGTGCTGGTAATCATAATTGTCAGCAGTTTGCTGGTGGTAACCGTGGTTCTGTTCCATGTTCCAATCCATCTGCTACGTGTGTTTCTAATGCTAATAATGCTAATGATTGTGCTAGTTGTTGTTGTTGTCTTAGTTTTGGTGATTAAACAGTCAGGTTTGTCATGTTGGTAGAAGATATCTCAATGATAACTCATCGTACGTTTGTACTTAATTGAATAAAACTATGAGAAAACGTGTATGGATCAGCATATGCCAATGATCTTTCACGTTGTCGAAGGTTTTATTTGATCAGTTGTACATTCTCTCTGTGAAATTATCATATTGAGGTCTGTTTTGTTTCAAATGATCTATGAATTCTTTTCGTTCTAGAAACTTCAACATATACAGAAAATCTAATATATTCAAGCATCTCAATCAAATATCAATCCCATCTTCGAACATTTTCGGCATTTTTTTAGTTTTTATCTGTAGTTTTTCAGTATTTTACTTCAAATAAATTGTCTTGTCTAGTGCATATATTGATCCAATTTTATGAACAGTGTTACTATAATCTGTGTTCTTTTTGAGCACTTCAAGCAACAATCCAATGAGAATTAAAAACTAACATATTTGCACAGACAAATTATTATCTAATTTCTTGCTTCTCGCTAATCAACCACATTATCAGATAAAAATGCTGAAGGTCAATGAAGTTAGAGAGTTCAGCCGACAAACTTCTGTGCTCTAAATTCCAATTATTAAGTGTCGGCAGTTTTCTAGAATGGTATAAACGTCTGCTTATCGTGTCATCAATAAACGAATATAAAAATATTATTTTGATAAAGAACGATAGTCTTATCTATCGAGTCAGCTATGATGATTGGCTACGTTTTATAAAGAAAATAAAATACACTACAATATGCAGCGAGAGAATCTCTGTAATCTATGCTTCAAATTTATTTTGTATAAGCACCTCCAGTTTTTAAAATAGAAGAAATTCTGTGCGAGCAATTTGCGCATGTTAAATATATAATCACTCAAAATTTTGTTCATTTCGAAAACAAAAAGCACGACTGTAAATTAAGCAACTTTATATAAATTGTAAAGGTTTTCACACTAGAAATCATTGTATATTTTTATTTTTTAACGTAACATATTACATGACTAAAACTTGATATGCCAAATGTGACCATTCATTATGGCCTGCCCGTGGAGATCAGCAGTTCCAAAAAATACCCGGAACCGACAGTTTTATCATAATAAATCATATATGTAAGAAGAAATATTTTTAAAATCGCTATATTTTTTTATCGAGAATCTCTGTGTACATCGTACCACAAATAATCCGATGTTTACAAAGAGTAAAATACAAAATAATATCATGAAATGACATATTATAATACAGTTTATCGACGTGGGATTGTTCATCTCACAAGTTCTGAGCAATATCTATTGTATGATTTTCCTTATGTTTTCCATACCCAATACAAGGAAAAACACTATTGTCTTCAATGTCCCTTGTGAACTTCTTTGTCGCTGTCCTAGGAAGAAAAAGAGAAGATTTCATTCCTAAGGTTACGTGAGCTTCTAGTCGTCTCTCAAAGTCTCATAAACTTTTCTGAAGTCTTGATGACCGTAGTTTGTTTTCCCCGGAAGAAACAGCGTAGAGTTTAGACTAACGGTTGCTGAAATCTTCTAACATTATTGAGGTGTTAACGACGTTCATGGGCCCGCCGAAGTTTTATTGAAGTCTTCAAAATCGTGGCCTTTTCTCTTACTTTTGAAATATTGGATCATTTAAAAATCTTATGAAGTTTCATAAGTCTGGAAGTGTTCTGAAGCGCAACGAAAGCTAAGGCAATTTGCTGGAGCCTCATCAATATCACAACAGGTCAAAACCAACGTTACCAAATTTCATTTTTTTTAGATTTTTGACATTTATATCCTCTTCTGAAAACAGGAAACGTCCACAAATATTTGTCATCGATAGAGATCTTTCAGATTGACGAGCAGTAAAAACAAGATTTCTTTTTCTTTCAAAAAAAAGATTGATTGTTACGAAGTTTTGAGAATGCAATTCCGCAACGCAGTATTTCACAAATAAAGTAACTTCAATGGAAAGAGAAGTAATAGAACTTGATACTGTCTATCTATCATAAAAATTTCGGAGCATTTCCTATTATCGGTGAGAAGATAGATGTGATACAGTGCAAAAAAATGAGGTTCCGTAACGCTGGTTTTGCCCAACAGTTTTCTGAAGTCTTGTAAAACTTTTGAAAATCATTAAGAACCCCTTGAAGTCTTTCGGAGTCTTTTGTAGATTACTGTTTTCCACGCGAGAAGATTGTATAAGACAACTCTTTCTCCGTCTTTGTTTTCTGTTTCAACTCTAACAAGTTTCTTGGTTACCATCAAATAAATATCGGTTCCATTTTTTTGAGAACCGCTAATCTCTACATATGACCCTCCCTACAGTCGAAGGAATAATCTTAATGTTGATTAAAAACAATCTAATATATATTAAGATGAAAAAAGATGATCAATTAGATGAATGAATTCTTATATGTAATGTGTAGGCTTATATTGTAAAAGCATTTCTTCATCTCGCAACAACATATATCATATCTATTTTATATAAACAGTTTTTAATTGTAGTAGTAACACTTTTAGAAAGGATCAATAAACAATTTAACTTTGACTTTGTCACATAAATTCAATTTAATATTCAGTAAAAAGTAATACGTGCTGGGCCATTTACTACGATCAAGAATGATCCTGTTACATTTGGAGAAAATGTTGTTACCACCAAAGTATAATTTGTAACGCTGAGTGAAAATTGCAAATAAAACTGTTGATTACCACCATCATCATTATTGAATGTCAATAAATTATTATATGGATTTGTATCATTAAAATATCGACCGTATAAATAACCGTACATATTTATTTGACTAACACTTGTGAACCTATAAATACCTCTTTTTGGTATAATGACTCCAATTGCTTCATAATAATATGAATCATTTCCAGTATTAGAATATGGTCGAATAAATACTGAACTACTTATTGTTAAGGAACTTGAATAATTCGATTTTCTTGTGATATCTAAACAGATTGAAAAAAAAATATATAAATATACTTATTTTTCTCATACAACTATTTAATTATTGTTTCTATGGAAAATATTCTACTTTTTTTTTCCTTAAGAGAGGGTTCATGAGACCACCGCCAACATGGGCATATGACGAATTTTAAAAACACGATTTAGTTTCATAAGATGAAAGATTATGTTTGAAAACCAACAAATCCAAAATTTCAGCTCATTTACATTAATTCTAAAAGAGTTATAACGATAACACTGTGATGTGTCCTTATGGTATTGAGTGAAAATATTGAAATTTTCATTTTGGTGGTATTTCATCAATTTCTCTTCCAATATTTTTTTGCTAAATATTAGTCAGAAAAATTTAATAACCTATATTGTCTATAGGATTGCACAGAAAAATTAAATATCGAATCAATGAATTATCAAAATGAAACTTACAGCATTCAATGCAGTTTTTGATGCTCTTTCAGAATTCGGAGTCAAAAAAAAATGAGATATCGAGATTCAGTACACCTGAGATGGTGTGAAGAAAATATCTTTATACGCTAGTTGATAGAGCAAAAAATTCTCTATCTTTTGTGATATTACAATAATAATTACATATAAGTACTGGAAGAAAAATTGATGAAATACTGCCAAAATGTGAATTTCAATATTTTGACTCAATACCATAAGGACAAATCACAGTGTTATCGTTACAACACTTTTAGAATTAGTGTAAATGAGCTGAAATTTTGGATTTGTTGGTTTTCAAACATGATCTTTCATTTTATAAAACTAAATCGTGTTTTAAAAATTAGTCATCATTAAAATAAATGTATAAACCTCGGATTCAAATCCGAGTGTTATGTGTACTTCAAAAAGTAAAAAGAATTAAGAATAAATTGATTTTTATCTAACCGCCTAAAAAATAGTTGTCTTGAATCTATGCTCAGTACTTCGATCTTACCTCATGAACGACTTGATCATTTGAGCTGGAGAACGTCTCAATTGAACAGAAGATGGGATTTTCGACTTTTCTCACGTGATGCATGACATCCTAGACTTATTTTTCTTCAAGACACATCTCTTGCTATTAAATTGTAAGAATAGAAAAAACTGGACAACTAATTTAGTTTAGACCACACTCTAGGCGATCCGATCTAGTAACCATTGACTCTACTCTCAGAGTGATATTATATCTTTAGAAATTACAGAAATCGAGTTCAGATTTGTGTCCAGCATGGAAAACTTATATCTAGCAGGATGACGGTCATGTGTAATCTTATGGATCTATGATAGATATATGATGCACAGAGACATCAGGATTTTCATAATAACTCACTAATATTAATAGTTATCAATTCGGATTTCTTGCCTTCGATAGTCAGTTTTTGAGCATTTTGAGACCTTTCTCAGGCAATGTTTCATGAAAAAGACTACAGTTTAATGCAAAACAAATATTAGATTCAGAATCAGCGTTAAAAACTGATTCGATTTATATATGTTGTGAATAATTATGAGAAAAATATTTTTTCGAGAAAATAATCCTGTATCCCCCTTCAGGAATGGTCTAATCAATAATGACAATTTTTTCGATAACTCATCCATTTCTTAACAGACCCTTCTCATTTTCTTCTCTCGACCGAGATATTGATAGGAGAATTCTGTGCACAAAATTTCATCTCAATTGAATACAATTGTGAAGAGTTATCGTGTAAACGGATGAACACACTGGCCGATTCTAGAGTTACACAAAAAGACTTACTAGTAAATGTGAAATCTACATTGAAACGACCTAATCCATACTTAAGCCCAAAAAATATCGATAAAAAGACTACAACTGGGCACACGATCAGACAAGTTAATTTAATGCAAGGCATCTTCGATTTAAGATTTTGTCGGATTAAATAATAACGTTGTTGTAGAGTTATTTGTCTATTATTTTTTGGCATTCGTGGAAGTGGTGGTAATTTTATAGAACTATTTTGTACATTGTAGGATACTGTAGAATTTCTTCGTTGAGTAGCAAGACGTCTTAAATGATCATTAGGTTGTAGATCATTAATTTGTAACGGTTCTCTAGTAAACGGACTGGTACCATGTTCTAATATCCATTTAGTAATTGCTTGTCGTTCATAAACATGACCATCTTTAGCAATAACTGGATCACGAAAAAGTTCATATGTTATAGGACAAATAAGATCATCATTTTCAATTTCTTTTATACTGATTCTTCGATTCATTGTTGATAGTTAAAATATTCAATAATATTTTTATATTTTCATGATTGAGAAGAAACGAAAAAAAAGAGGAACTGATTTATTTACTTTTCTTTGTTCACAAAACACAAATCACATAGGAACTTTCATTTTTTTCTTTTTTCGTTCGTTTTTAACAGAAAAATATTTCAAAATGTATGTTACTATAGATTTTTCTTTATTTTTATTTATTAACAATGTTTCACTATATAGGATTATTTTCTATCGATATTCAAGGTAAGAAAACAAAAAAAAACTAAGAACAAATATTTTTTCAAGCAATGCTTTTTTATTCAATGTTATTCTAAACAAGAGCAAGAAGAAAAGGGCTTGTCCACGTAATGCAACACTTCACTGATTAAGTTTTGAAAAAAATTGTTTTTCGATTTCAACATTTCTATACAGGCTACCAGATACAGTTTTTAACGCTGGTTACGAATCTGATATTCATTTTGTGAAAAAAAGTGACTTTTTTAATGTAAGAAATCGAATTCTAAACTTTTCGAAAATGGTATTTTGGATCTTCGAAGCAGAATTTTATTCTCTACAAAATGAGGTATTTGGTTTTGATGTTTCTAGTCAAAGGTAACTTCTAGCCTCCTGTAAAGTTCCCAACTTACTGCTCAAACTACGAGCCAACGAAGAGGTCTATCGATCTCATTCTTGGATAGAAAACTTAACAATATCGAGAGAACTAATACCTTAAAAAAACAAATCATTCGAAATATGTTAAGTGCCTCGAAACTGATCAACAAAAAACTGCGTCACAGCGTTACGCGACCATAAAATCCTTGCAGAGACACGAGACTTAAATCAAAACTATTGATTTTTTTACAATCGATAGAGCTTAATGAGCTGCATCCAATAGTATCTGAACGAACTCTGTAGCTTTTATGGTTCTCGAGAAAATTGAAAAATATTCAATTGGACACAAATCGAATTTTGAGAATTTTTCGGAACCGGAAAAATGTTCGTAAAACTTTCCAAAAACGTTCATAAACCCGCGAGCAAAAAAAGTAAAATTCCCAAAGATTGGGGAGCGTTGCGGTCCCAACGCCCCCCCCCCTCTATAGACTATATGTAATATCAGTTTATGTGAAATTCTATCCAATCATACGTTCGTTTAAATGATTATTTATGAAAAAATATTACATCTCATTTTTCACTTCTTTTCTCTGTTATAAAAGATATGTATCTGTAAGTCAATTCACAAGTTTTATCATTGAAAATTACGAATACGTGATGTAAACATATTATAGATCCATCTAAATAGTCGATTTATATTTCCATTATGTATTGGTGTATTTGATTGATCTAGTTTTATCCGTGCCATACGAGATTTGGTATGAAAAATGATATACATGAATGCATCGGTAACTTTCATGGAATATTTTGCGGAAACTTCCATTAATGGAATATTTAATGAATCAGCATATTCCTAAATCAACAATACAATTTTTCATGTTCTTTTTTTTTATTATCAAATTCATTTTACTTTTGCTTTGACATAATCAACAACTTTTCTTCTTGTTAAATCACATTTATTTCCAACTATCAATATATTTGCATCTTTATTTCCATACGTAATAATTTCATGTAACCACACTTTTACATTATCAAAAGAATCCTATAAAAAAAACAACAATTTAAATCAAGATTTAACAAAAAAAAATATTCGTACTTGATCTGTCACATCATAAACAATAATAAAACTGTCCACATTTCTATAGAAGCCTCCTAAATGCAATAATTATATTTTCTACGAAGATATATAAAACCAAGTTACTTAGAATGTTTCGATACCTCTCTCGGCCTTGTACATCCCACTGAAAAAAACAAAAGAAATTTCATGTTTGTTGTATAAAAAATATAGTGACACACAAGTATCAATCGGATAGTAGTACCATCGAAATTAATTGTATGACGTTTCTAATTAAATTATATTTTAAAATAAAAATTTATAATAGAATCAAAAAAATATCTTACAAAATCTGTACCGGCAGTAGCGGGTTCACCATCATCGAATATATTATCCTAAAAAAAAACAATTAAATAAACTACATCGCTAAAAACTGTTTACTCACAACGAAACGTGATATAAGACTTGTTTTACCAACAACAGCATCACCTGCAAGTGCTATTTTCATAACATCATTACTGAGATAAATTATAGATTTATTTCAAGTTTTTTTTTATAGAATAAATTGATTACTTACTACGGAGAATTCATCTTATCCACTTATATATTTATATGTAATTGATCTTCAAAGATGATCAATCTATTGAAAGAAATAATGACTACTTAAATGCGAAACCAAGTGAATCATTTGTTACAATGATATATTTTAAGTCAATATTATTTATCTTTCATATCTTTATCTTTTTCAAAAAACATAAAGTCATTTTATTGGTGACTTTGTCTTGGACGAACAACGTTTCTAACAGAATAAATAATAATGTCACATTCAAACAACAGAAAAAAGTAAAAATAATTCTAACATTTATCTTTCACATAATTAAGCAGACTCATTTTTATATATAGAAAAATATTTAATTAAAAGTTTATCAAATTGACCGCAGTACTATCATGCCTTTTCTTTAGCATTTTTCGGATACCATACAGTTGAACGAATGACAATAGAATTAGACAACCTGCAAAACCGAAGAATGAAGAGCCAACTTTGTGGGTTGCATTTGACTTGAATTCCGTCGGAATTTGATTAGATGCGTTTGGAGAATATCCCCGGAAACTCGATTAAATGCTAAGAGAGCAAAACGTAACAGATATAGGAGATTTCTTCCTTATGAAGTTTGACCAAAGGTTTTTTGGGTGGAGGAATTCATTGGTTCTATTAGCTTCTTATGATTTTCGAAAGTATTTTTTTTAACAGTTAACAATTTTATAAAATTTTTTTTTTAATTTTTATTCTCGTAGAAAGAGAGTCTAACAGAAATAAATTGTTTGCTTGTATTTTCGCATTTCACTGATTGATCTAAGAATAACGTGATAATAAAAGGGGATTTTTTTCCATAAAACTTGAGCAAAGGGTAATTGAAGGCGGAAATTTGAATGTGAGGTCACACAGGAGTCATCTCTCTCAATGAGGGTGTCACTGAAAGAGAAACGGACACGCAGGGGGCATCTGTCTCGTGAGTATGTCACGAAACACAAACACACGCGGAAATGTAGATGTAGGGCGTGTGTGTCGATCAGAGATCGTCATTAGGACAGAGCGACAGGGCATTTTATTGCCCTGTACTACCTTGCTTTGTGCTGCAGGACAAACTTCTTTTTTTTGCCCTGTTAATTTTTCACATTAGTTTTTTTGAAACCCTTTTACAAAGCTAAACGATTTCTTTCAACACATTCATTATGGATGGAATTTGTATTAACCAATGGTAACCCTGTTCTTTCAATTAGTTTCATTAGAACTTATAGATTCGATACTCGTTCGGATTTATTATTGTACAATGCAACTCTCTCCCCTTCTGAAAAGGTCAACCACAGTTATCATATCAAAATTATTTATAGTAAAAAGAAAATAAATTGCAATCTCACGGTAAGTGGCGACTAAAGTCTTCAAATCTTGAAGACGATGGCGTTCAGTCAGTCAAAATCTCTGTATTCCTTAGTAAATATCTTAGTTTTCTGCAGTTATCCAGCTTATTGTTTGGATCTGTACAAGAAAAGTGAAGATACAAAACTAAGAATCAGTCATTTTTTCTATAAAAAATTATATGAAAAGATGAATGATAGTAATTTTACTAGTGTTATGTGATATACCGAAAGCTCTAGTTTTTCCATATATCTTTTTTATTTTAATTGTTATAAAGTTAGAAAAATGACTATCATTCATCTTTGCATATTAATAATATTGAAAATAAAGATCTATGATTACTGATATTACAAAGAATAAATTACAATGTCATTTTTTTCGCTTAATTATAATATGACTTTTGATCAATTATTTCGTTTTCTTTCATTGATAAGATTCTTATTTTTGTTTAATTAATCAAAAATATTTACCAATTTTTATTTTTTTAAATTAGTTATAACCTTAATTGACCAGAAAAGTTTGAAAATAATATCTCAACGATGTAAAAAGATTAACATAACATCGAAACATGTTTATAACCATATAACAATAGCGTCTTTTTAGTAGAATTTCAACGAATTATTTATTGTTTCTATGCACAAATAATATTCTGTTAAAATAACTTCAACAAGACATATATAATGAACATCTATTCCGTTAGATTTACTCATCATGTCATGAGCTCATTTTACAATTAAGATTCAATTTCAATGTCCTCATGGCACCCTGGCCTCAGGACAGGTCAAGGCAAAAAAAAATTGGTTTTACTGTTCAGGGCAGACCACAGAAAGACTTAGCAGGGCACAGGACAGGACAGGGCAAAAAAAATGTGTCCTGCGACGGTCTCTGGTGTCAATGGAGGTCCGAGGGAAACACGGACGGACACGTAATGGGTATCTCTATGTAAGAAAAAACATAAAAATTCCAATGAAAATCGACATGTTTTTGGAAAATGATGAAAAATTTAGTTAATGCGATACTTTGCTTTTTTTTGAGAGAGCAATTGATTTTAATCGATGAAATTATATGAAATAACAGGTTTTAATCGGTTGCTTTAGTATAAATCGATTTTAATCAATATTTCGCAAGGAAATTTATTTTAATCGATGGAATCATGAAAACGAACAGATTTTAATCGTTTTTTAAATATCAATCGGTTTCCACGAACTTTTATATAAAAATGGGTTGACATTTATTTTTGTGATACAGTGAAGATAATGAATGCTGTCCAAACTATAATGAATGAAAATATGATTCATTTTCTAAATTCACATTAACTATAAAGTGTATTAGAATTTAGTAACTTTTAAAGCGTAAAAGTAAATTTATGGAAGTTATTAAGTTTGTTCAGAGAGCAACTGGATCATTTTCTAGATTTTTATTTAACAATATATTTTACACAAACACATATTATGAGAACCCTTGTAATCCTGTGAAAAAAAATCACCAAAATTCAGATTGAAATCGATATTTTCTGTAGAATCATAAAAACTAATGGTACTACTGAATTCTGCGACCCAAAAAACCTTTGGTCAAACTTTATAGGGAGAAAATCTCCTATATCTCCTATATATTCTATATCTCCTATATATTCTATATCTTCTATAAGCCCTTAAGACACATACCCTCTGTCCGCGTTTTGGCTTGTGTTCGTCTTTCCGTGGCACCCTCATCGAGTGACACGCCCTCCGTCTATGCTTCCCTCCTATCTCTCCTATATCTGCTCTCTTAGCATTTAATCGAGTTTCCGGGGATATTCTCCAAACGCATCATATAGATTGTAGATAGATTCTATTTAAATACGAAAATGATCATTTATTAAAGATTTGCAAATGATACCGGAATAATAGAAAATTATTTACTTTTCACCAAAACTCCTATTTTATTACAAGAATAAATTAGAATGAAGACAAATCAAATTTGATATTTGTGAATATTTATGTTGAAATAAAAATATTTATTTGAATAATTCAAACAAAAGAGTTATGGAAATGTCTTTCCAAACATTCTCTTCACTTCATTTTTCGATTAATTAATTTTGATACTATTCAAACAATTTCGTTCTTTAAATTGTAAGTTTTCAATCTCATAGAATGAACAATGAGTAATTATCATCACAAATAAATATTTATAAAACTTTTCAAATATTTTATTACATTTTGTATAGAATAGAATTGAAAGATTTTATGCGAATCTCTTCGTGTTTCATTGAAAATCAAAAGAAAACTTTTATTTTGATAATAATTATAGAATAATTGATTAAAAAATATTCAATAATTAGTTAAATACATTTTCAAAGAGATAAAATTCTATTTTAACGGGAAAAGTTGATTTGTCTTAACACAATGAATGAACTCATTCTTCGAAAGAATAAATAAAGAAGATCATAAATTTGTTAGAAAATTTCGTCTCCATGAGAGTGTATTTGAATTAAATATTTATTCGAAAAATATCACGTTCAGCTGATATACAATTTTGTTTAAAGTTTATATCTGATTCATTATAGTTTTAAGCATGACATTAGTACTACACATAATCTGTAAAGATTTTCTTTAGTATTATCAAAAAAAAGAGCCGAATATGCTTGAAAGGAGAAGACAACTGTAAACATATTTGTACGACATCTCCGTGAAATTTTTCTTATTTGTATCAGTCATTTCAATTTGTTTCTTCTATGATGATATGCAGTTATTTCTAGAATGTAATGAAGCAATAGTTATGCTTTTATTTTTTATGATAAAGATGTTTTTTGTTACTCTTGTTATTAAATATAATGTTTAAATAAGTAATTCTTAAAACGAATGAGCTCGATTATATGAAGAATATGATTATTGTTAAAATTCTACTTTTCATCTTTTTACTTTAATATATTTTTCATCAATTCTACCGATTGTTGACAGTTTTTTGAAATGTAAAACTTTTCTATTGATGAGAAAAATGATCATTTCTAGATGCAAAATGTTGTCACTAGTCATTTTCTTACTGAAAGAACACATCTTCTATTGAATTCCGGTTCGAATTATTATTTTTCTTTTCGAGCGTCATTTTTTAGTTGGTGACTCTCTGTATATATAAAGGATGATGATAGTTCTTTATGCATTAAAACATTTTAATATTTTCCTGCTTTAACGTTCCGCTGAAGAACAAAATTTTTCTCTTAATTCATGTTGAGTCTTGTCATTTTGAATTTATTTAAGATCATGCGCAAAGAATATTATTTTTTCTTCCTCAGAGAATCAACTATTATCATATAAAAGAAACATTTCAATTGTATTTTATTTTACATTCAATATTCGCCATACTCTTTCACAATACATATAAAAAAACATGTATATATTTCTTATAAATTTCATTTATTTTTTTTGCTTAGAACCATTCGGATAAATCTATTATTCTAAAAATGAATGTTTTAAAATATCCAATCATTGTTCATTCTGAAATAACTCCAATTAGAGTATTTCATATTTATTACCTAAGTACAAGCAATTGAAAAATATTTTAAGATTAAGAGAATTAAATTTCTTAATGATCGAAAATATAAAGTGTTGATTGTTCTTGTTCAATGGATATTCGATTTAACATTCGGTTTACCTATTTTTTTGACAGGTAATATGCCAAAACTAACTTCAGGCAATCTATGTTTTGTCTCAACATCAAAATTTGGTTTGTTGTGTTATATCGCTACAATGTCATACCTGTTATTAGATATTACTCTTGCTGTTCTTTATCGCTGTCTAGTGAGTTATGTGCGTAAAATTTCATCAAAAATTAATGGGTATGTCAGTACTTATTTTGATAATACTTAGCACAGTTAATGTTGATTTTTTACCATTGAAATGGTTTCGTTTCGTACTTTTAAGTTTTAATGCAATATTGTGCTCTGTGCTTATCATTCTCTTTTGGATTACACCAAAGTTTGATTCAGATACTTAACAAAATAGCATATTCTTTATCGATGAAGAAAGAGAAACCCGTGCTCAATAAATTTACAAATTTTATTTGAATTCCTCAAAAAAATGTTGACTAAAACTTTTAGGCTAATATATAAATCATGAGATCTGCATACGGACAAAAGTTCAGATTGAAATTCGGTAATCTCATTTAAGAGGATCATCTTGTCTCCAATGTTTTATTATTGACACGAAATTAACGTTCGATCGATGAAATCTCAAAGATAACCTTTGATAACAATCAGAACTGCACTCGACTTGATCGATTCATTTGAAGTACTAAATTATATCTTAGCTCATATAAAACACGTGAGTTTCATATTTTGATCTCACAGGACTGCGCTAGCAAGTTTTTTCATACACCACAAATTGCAATTGCAGATATTCTTGTACGTACCATTTGTCTGGAAAACAATAGAAAGTCTTTAATTTCAAATCAAAGATGTAATCACATATTTCATACGTTAGTTCCACAAAACTAGACTACGAACGTGTCACTCGTTCTTTTCTGTATCTAATCATTTTATAGTTAAATACTTTGAAAACAATATGCTGTCTATTTATGACACACTCTCTGATTCGTATTGTTCTATCTAGAAAAAAAAATTAATAAGACCGATGACATAATTTTTATCAAAGTATAGAAATCTATTTGTAAGAGCTTTAGCAATGTTTGAATTAGATTAAAATGTAATCATAATATTCAAATAAATGGACACAATAGTATGGATGAACATGAAAAAAGAACGAAATGTTAAGTCTATATTTTATTAATAAGGGTTTATCAAAAGACGGTGTTTAAAAGAGAGAAGTCTTTGTTGTCTTATTTGATACTGGAACAAAAATTGAAGCAGTTAATTGAGGTGCTAGTAGAAAAGAAGTGGTTACTCATTTTAAGTTTGCTAATAGAAATACATTTTTTTAAATTTATTCCTTAATTGATTGTTCTTTATTAAACAATTTTCAAATTATGAAGCAGAAGATGACGTTATATCTTTACCTCATTCAACATTTTTTTTGTTTTTTGTTTTGAAACATCAAGCTCAATTTCATAGTGCATAACATGTGATAAGGTGTCAATTAATGCTCTGTTTTATGAATTAACGATAGAATACTCTTGTTTATCTCTCAAGAAGCAATGAATAAAGATTTCGTGATTGTTACTGACTGAAGCTTTGAAACCATATTTTGAACTTAACATGTATATTTTATCCATCAGTTCATCGAATGAATGATTTTCTTTTCCATTTTGTCCAGTGATCTCGTCATGGAGGTTGTGACCTTTTGCTATTTTTGTCGGCTATTAGAACACAACATTCGACTATCTACATAACTGGATATAGATTGACCTCGAACATTTTTCATAAACTTTGACCGATTACACATTTTCTATATATACGCGTGTAGGTCGGTAAATGATAGTTATTTGAATTCATACTGTTCCAGCAGCTGAGACGAGATACATTATTGAAACGACTACAATGGACAACGAACTGACACGATATTCAGGTAATACAGTTTTTTTGCTTCACTCAAGCTGTACTACAGATTTTCGAATCGTTCAAAGCAGAAAGAATTTCGTTGAATCCGTAAGATACCAAGAAAGTTTTCGAACTAGTATGCAGTGAAATATTCTTGTCATCAATCAAACTGTATTTGCAATGCGAAGAGAATGTTTCCTCATTCTGATGTTTTTATTTTCTAGATACGGTCGAGACGAGTCGCTTGTCATCTTCATTCTGCCAGCAGTGTGGGAGTTTTGATTTCAATCTCGTCGCCCGAGAATATGAAGCATTGTTCAATGATATTGGTGAAATTACTGAATTTCGTCGATTTTTTTGTCGCTTATACCACTGTGAAAATGAATCTCGTCTTTTTTGTTTTACTCCGTGGCAGCTAGCACGGTTAGAATCAATGTTTGCTCATTGTCGCTATCCAGATTTATCTCAACGTGAAGATCTCGCATCTGAACTAAATATCAAAGAGTCTGAAATACGTGAATGGGTTTTACAACGACGAATGAAGTGGCGACGACGACGCCTTCGAATTGAACACTCTTTACCTGCAGCATTTGCTGGATGACAGTTTTATTCATAGAAAACGATGTCACATTTTTGTATCAATATGTAGTTTTCTGTAATTTTGTTCACTTGTCTCATATCTAACGAATAGCGAATAAATAATAAACCATTTTCCAATAATTCTGAAGTTTTTTTTGCTTAATTAGAGAAAAAAAATGTTTGGAATCAGGATATAACTCTTAGTACATATTTAAGCTGAATTTATTCCATCCACAACTTTGTCGAATTTATTTCGAAGCGCTATGACCATCCATTTGGCACTAGTTGCTTTTAATAATTTTGAAATGAACGAGAAACATAAGTAGCGATATCATTATTTCACTTTCAACAGGTATTTTTCTCAATGCCATCAATAAGGAATATTCTTTCAAGTTTGGATATTTGAAGAGGATAACAGTATTTGATTACGTTGAAATGCTGTAGATCTCAGGTCAAAACGCAAGTTTTACTATGACTTGTGCTGGCCGGTCAATTATGGTAGAATTAGGAATGATGATGACATTTTGCGGATGACCGTATATAAAAGTTCTCCTGTGAATAGCTAAAATGTCGTCTATTTATGTTATGTTCTCTTTGTTCTACGTCTTGTAAAGCGGGGAGGATAAAAACTCCACTAGTCATCTTACTCTTGCTCACCTCTCAAGAAGCAGTAAATGAAGATTTTGTGACTGTCGCTAACTGAACATTTGAAGCCAGATTTTGGGCTTAACATGTATATTTTATACATTAGTTCATTGAATTGATAATTTTCTTTTTTATTCTGCTCAGTGACCTCGTCTTGTAGGTCGTAACTTTTCGCTATTTTTCGGCTATTGAAATACAATGGTCGATCATTTTTTTTATCTTGAATATTTGTCTAACTGAACATAGACTCATCTCGGTTATCCTTCGCATACATTGACCAATTGCAAATTTTTCATACATATGCGTATGTGTTCAGATAATAGTTATTTGCGTCACTCGACGTGAACTACAGATGTTCGAATCATCCAAGACAACCTTCACTAAATGATTGTACAAGTGGGAACTGAATTAGAAAGAATTCGTTTACTCTATAACGTGTCAAGATCTGGATCAAATCTTTGTATCAGGATCCTGTCTAAAATGATAGCCACATCCGTCTAGGATCTTGACAAGAAAATAACAAGATCAATTATGGTAGGAAACTAAATATCCTGCCGAACTTTGATCAGGTTCTAGAGTAGGACTGTTGTTCAAGAACAGATATTTCAAATACTTCGGAAAGTATGTAAGTATGCCTAGGATCTTGATAAGAAAATACAAGGAATAAGTTAGGATCTTTTTAGATTTGTTTTCCGAAACTATTCAAAAATTAAATTTTTAGGATCCTGTCAGAACTATAACAAGAATGAATAAAACGGTCACATGATTCGAAACACAAAAGAATTTTGAGAATTGAATAATCATCTAGTGACATTTTTACATTAATCTTGATTTGATTCTTTTGAAAAAAAATAGAATGAATCTTAAAAATCTTAGAAAAATTTTCTAACTGTCTTTGGAGTATATATAAAAGTTATTTTGAGATGTAGACTACAAGAATGAATTCCTTTTTTAATTTTATCAGGAAAAAAGATGGTTATTCAATTACGTCGATCACGAATACTCTGTAAAAGCAATCCATATATCATTTTTAAGCATTAAATGTTCCAAATACGTAATATATTATAACATCTAAGCCTAGAATTTATGAAGTCTTCATATACTGTGTTTTTCCTGAGCAGTTCGTTATATCGATACAAATGCAAAAAAACTATTCATAATCTTAGTATTTTTTATTAAATTACATTATTTCAAAAATTTGAGGATTATGATTTTCAGCATTTTTTTTATAAGTACTTCAAAGAAACTTAATATTTTGGATTTCTAAATTTCACGATATGATCTTTCGTTTGAGCTAAAACATATTTGCTTCTGACGATCCTATATAGAATTGGCCAGTTTTTTGACGAAATCTTTCTTGAAAATCAGTCATATGAACAAGAAAAAATGAATGTACATACCATTGCTTAACATTTAAGGGATTTACGATAACTAGCTTAGATGATATATCATGAGTGTTAGTGGCTGTTTATAGCATCAGCGCTTTTCGTAAACAGTACTCTGAAATTGTATGTGACAGATCAGTCTGTAATTTTTGTCATATATAGACTAAATATCTTTCATTTTCATCCTCTTCGATTTGTTATTGATTGTCTATCATTCTTGCTTTCATTTCCTAGTCACGCTAAAGCAATTGACAATTCGATTTTATGTTAAGAATATTTAGTTTTTGGAACTTTATTGAATAATAAATCAAAAAGTTCAATTCAAAAGTTCATATGTTTATGCAAAAATAAAATTAAGGAATTAATAATGAAAAGAAATCAAATATATTCTGTTACTTCTTTTTCTTATTCTTATTCTTCAATTTTACACGTTTTTTATTCCCAAAAGCCAACAACTGGCATTAACGATGTAACGAGCTGTGCCTGCTGAATCCCACTTATAGTAGAGTTTTGTAAATCCACAATCTAAGCATAATCGTCCTTCAGTCGATGTTGAAGGTGGATCATACACTGCAATACTAGGATTACTATCAGTAGCTGTTGCTATAGTAGTAAGTGCCGTTCGACTTGCTGGTGTTGAGTATATCGGATGAGATATGGTAATACCCTCATATAAATTTATGATTCCAGTAAAAATTTCATGTTGACCAAAATGTCCTATTTGTAAATGACTGTCTTCTTTGTATATCAATGTTTTATCACCGTAGTAATCACCATCAACAGTTATACCAAATTTTGTTTTAAGGAATTCAGATGCATGATATACCAAAGGTGTATTATCAGCAAATAAAAAAATAGCACCACCAGATGAATGAAATGTTATTAGAGTTGAAATAAATGTTGAATTTTGAATTTGTATACCACTAATAATCCATGCAATTTGATAACGATTTGAAGTAAGTTCTGTTATACACTCATCCTCATTGTTTACCTGTTTCACTTGGAATCCTTTGATTTTCAATGCATTAATTGGATTTTGCGTGTTACAACCGCAAAAGTTTCCAATTAAAATATTAAATCCAATAAATGCCCCATCTCGACCCAAATCATATTCTCTTCCTGTTGGATTACCGTATTTATCGTATGCGAGAGCATCAGTAATATTACTTTTGCCTGCAACTTCATTATATGGGTGCAATGGCGACGAAATAGTAATAGATGATGATTTAGGTTGTTTAACTGTTCTTTTCTTCTTTTTAGCATACGTTTTCTTTACAGCACTTGATACAATTGTTTCAGTTTTATTTGATGACTGTTGCTGACGCGCTAATGCAGCACGAGTAATGGCTACCATTATCGGATTGATAATGAATTAAACAAGTTAAAGTCAATTATAAAATAAAGTACCTCAACGAGAGTGTTTGTAGAAAATTGATGTGAGAAATGCAGGTTAGATAAAAAACAAACATATATCGCAGCTAATGCACCAATCGATAGTCGTGAACTATATTGATAACTAATCTATTTTTAAAATGAATTATATAACATCTACGAAATAAAGCAACAGTTTATATAGTGAGAAAATCTTGTGAATGTGGTGATGTCACAATACGTCGTAACTATTGTGCAATATGTGTAATGTCATAATAATGTGGTGACTATTGTGCAATAACAGACTTGAAGAAAAACAATATGCTAAAAATAATGAATAACTATTTAGTTGTTATATTGTCTGTATTAAAATGAAGATGAAAAAAGGATCAATTCACTTATATAGAATATAGAGAGTGAATGAACATCGGATTATATGAATTATTTCTATGAAGTGGGAATATTTTTCAGCAAAGAGGCGTATCAAATATTGTACTGAATTGAACTTGTTTTACATATTGACATTCCCATTTTGATCGTTTAGAGTTTAGAAAAATACCTGCTGAAACCTTCAAAACATAATTTAAGCAATTACACTTCTCTCTACTATTCTCTTATTGTATCATATAACGAAATGTGTCCGAAGAACCTTCTGAGATGTAGCCGCATAATATGGGATATTTACATCTTTTTTAAATATAAGTGGAAGTTGAGAAATCTTCAACAATTCACAATTCACAGATATTGTTGAACACTATTGAATTCATTCGGATGTATTGATTGACAAATATCTCGTTTCAAAAACGACTTTAACAATAGAGAAGATTCTCTCACAAGTAGGACGGTAACATTATGTGTTCTTCCAACCACTTTTATCCGTACATTCCCTATATAATAAAGCGCGGTTGTCTGTCTGTTCGCTGGGGTTAAAGGTCAAAAAAATACATGCAACCCGCAGCGAAGTCGCGGATTCCTTGCTAGTCTAAATAATAAACAAAGAAAATGCAATCACATAATCTCCGATAAATTTCGTTTTAAATCATTCATACCCTATTTGATAGAGTACATAAAGATTAGAGAAAATCTAAAGGAGTTCAAATGTATGGTCTATTAGGGAAGAATTATGGTCATTTTACTGAGAATCAAGCATTTTCAAAAAGGAAAAGAAAGTGAAAAGTTCTGACCTAAAATAAAGTTTATGGATAAATTTAATAGTCATAATACTTGACTATTGAATATCTCTCAAAAAGAGGCATGTTCATTTTTGTTGAAACTTTTAAAGCTATCTCATGGTTATTAAGTCTATCAATAGGCAGAATTTCCGATCAAAACTCTTCACTTTTGTTTTTTTCTTTTTTGAAATACCTCACTCTCAGTAAAACGATCATAATTCTCCTGTAACTGACTGTAAGTTCGGACTATTGTAAACTTTATCTTATCTCGACATGTTCTATCAAAAATGAAATATGAATGAGTCAAAATAGAATTGAACATTTTCTATACTTCTTCTATAAGATATAAAATAAAGAAGAAATATCGAATACTAATTTTCCTGAAATTTATTGAATTAACTCAGATTTCTAAACACAATCATATTCAATAATGTGCGATACTTTCATATAGAATATTGAGAGGATTACATTCTAGAAAAATGACCGATTATCGTTATTTGTATACGTTAGGTTTTGCTTCATTCATATAAATTTTAATCAAATGTTAGAAATCAATTAGTTTCTATTTCTTGAATCAATGGAAACACGAAATATTCTGGTATATTGTTTAACCTCGATTGATATATTCCTAATCTAGTAACATTAATATTTATCAGAAAATTGTCTAGTTTAGACAAAGATCAGAGTGTATATTTCTATTATTACGGTTTTGTATCATTTAACTTCAACTGAAACTTTCATTCAATATTAAACATGTACAAACTTCCACAAATTTAAGAAAAACACTTGCTTCCAAAGTTGCTATTCGATGAGTATTTCGAGATGTCGATCTCAACTTTCCGATAGGTTGACAAAATTGTAATTTTGTTACTCATCGACGACCCCGCTATCTATCGAAAAATGGCACTCCGAAGGATTGGTTTGAAATTTTGATGTCCTCGCCGCACCCATCGCTGATTAATTCTAATGGGTCAAATTATTAGAACTGCAAGCAGTCGATATTCTGAGGATTCAAAAGTTTGGTGAAATTTCAAAACATTTTCGTCTCTTGTATTTGCTTTTTTCGAGCCCTCGCCACCTATTGGCAGCAGTACCCAGGATCCACCAATTGGAAAATCAAGAAATTCAAGAAAATCACTTAATTTGAGAAAATTGCTACAATTTCCTAGAATTCCTTTATTTCCTTAAACTCCAAGGCATTCTTAATAGTGAGGGTGAGGGCATCTTCCCCGTAAGAAATATAGTGGAATTCAAGAAAATTAAGGAATTTAAGAAATTTCTAGAATTTCTTTGAATTCCAAGGCAGTCTCGATGGTGAGGGTGAAGGCATCTTCCTTTTAACAAATATAGTGGAATTCAAGAAATTTAAGAGATTTAAAAAAATTTCTAGAATTTCTTTGAATTCCACGGCAGTCCCGATGGTGAAGGTAAAGATATCTTTCGCTGAACCGATGTAGTGGAATTCAAAGAATTCAAGAAAATTAAGGAATTTAAAGAATTTTCTAGAACTTTTGAATATCGTGATGTTGTTGAATTCCTTGAATTGCCAACTGGCGGATCCTGGGTATATCTCCCTATTGGATATTTTTGCACTGCAAGTCGCATTATCAATAATCAAGACAATCTTGGCATGCTGGCCTACATATGTCAACGATAAAATTTATAGTGAAATGTTAATATTTACATTACCTAGCTGTTTTCTCAAGAGAAACGCTGTTCGATCAATTCAGGTCAAAAAGTGTTTCGAGTCCATATTATGATTCTCGTCACATTCAAATATATCGATTGTTTCCTTGTGGAAACCCGACTCGTGTGGAAGACCAGAAATTCTTAATCGTTTTTCTATAATCATACACTACCAGTTGAAATATAAGAGAAATAATGCATACCTTTATTTTGACCATGTCGCATTCACCCTATACCTGTTGTTCCATCAATCCATAGAAAACATCTCTCTTCGTTTTTGTTGCACCATGTTTTATTATGTCAAAATATCTTAGACGTATTGCTGCGCATTTCATCAATAGCAGCAGATTAGTGCGCACACGCAGCCATAAATGAGGGAGTATCGAGTGGTACAACGATTTTCGATGTTTGTTTGTATAGAAATCCAATTTTTCTCACCCAACGCCACAGAGATGTTGTTGCCTGAATAGGAAAATCAGCATCTTCAGTCAGAATACGGAGCAGAACTTTTTTAATCGTAGGGTAGATCCGTTCGGGCAGAAGAGAATGAATATGAAATCTGAAAACATCATCATATTGATATTACTCTGCTGTTAAATTAAACTCACCGAATAGTCTCTTGTTGTTGTTCAGTTAAAATAATTGATGAACGACCAGAGTTTGATAATTTATGCGGCGGACGAGGAACAGGAACACTAATTACCATGGCGTTTGTGGTAATTACAGAAGAGGTTGATGATGATGACGATGATCTCGATCGTAAATTTCGAAGTCGACCAAGCACTTGAAGCTTTTGATTCTCTAACTCTTCTCTTTTTCGTCATACATTTTTCTCTTCTTCTCCATCATGTCATGTTTGATTTCTTTCATCTCACCCTTTAGTCTTTCGACAAATCTCATAAAGATAGCAAGCACAGATGATAGTCGTTCATTGACATTGAAGAGTGGGATCACTGGTCCAAATTTCTCTTTTTCGACAAATTGGATAACACTGAAAAATATTTGTTTCATGTCTTGCGAAAATTCATAGCCTTTAGGCATATTTATAGTGAACGTCGACAGTGTAAATAAATATTCACAGTTGAAAATGCGTGCTGGTACAATCAGTGAGAAAAATACCCAAAACAGAACGTAAAAATATATCATCCAATATAGTTATAATCCTATACGTGTCGCTTCTGATCATGAGCATTTGTGAAATATGATGTATCTGTTTCAAGTTAATAGTATAAAAATATATGAAAGTGATATCATACAATGGCTACCATTAGTATCTTTATAGAAAAAGAGTTGTTCTATAGTAAGAAAAGTATTGTCAATTGATCTGTCATTATCAAAAACATCAGTTATGATAATCTGAAAAATATATGGTGTAATGTAAAACTGACAAAAACTTGGCAGAATACTATTAATGTTTTGCTCATAACTTTTGAACAGGTTGAGATAAAAATTTCGGCCTTGCATAGATTTGTAGAGCTTGAGCTGGCGGCTCTAGTTCACTCCTCAAAGTTCAAAATTGATCCTATCTTCATAGGGTAATTACCTACTCTTTCAAGGGAACTATGAATCACTAGGTATTAATGAAATGAATCTCAACAATTTTATATAGATAGACGCCCTGGATATGCCTCTTTCTAACGGCGAAAACCGTAGCTTTATATCTTGTACCTATCAAAAGTTATTCAATATGTATGAATCTTCACTTATGTAAAAATATCCAATGGATACCGAGGGCTCGAAAAAACAAATGCAGGAGACGAAAATGTTTTGAAATTTCACCAAATTTTCGAGTGCTCGGAATATCGACTGCTTGCAATGACACTAATTTGATCCATTGGAATTAATCAGCGATGGGTGCGGTGAGGACATCGAATAGCAACTTGGGAAGCAAGTATTTTTCTTAAATTTGTGGAAGTTTGTACATGTTTAATATTGAAAGAAAGTTTCAGTTGAAGTTAAATGATACAAAACCGTAATAATAGAAATATGTACTCTAATCTTTGTCTAAACTAGACAATTTTCTGATAAATATTAATGTTACTAGATTAGGAATATATCAATCGAGGTTAAACAATATACTAGAATATTTCGTGTTTCCATTGATTCAAGAAATAGAAACTAATTGAGTTCTAACATTTGACAAAAATTTATATGAATAAAGCAAAACCTAATATATACAAATAACGATAAGCGATCATTCCCCGTTGAATGTGATTGTGTTTAGAAATCTGAGTTAATTCAATAAATTTCAGGAAAATTAGTATCCGATATTTCTTCTTTATTGTATATCTTATAGAAGAAGTATAGAAAGTGTTCAATTCTATTTTGACTCATTCATATTTCATTTGATAGAACATGTCGAAATAAGATGAAGTTCACAATAGTCCGAACTTACAGTCAGTTACAGGAGAATTATGATCGTTTTACTGAGAGTGAGGTATTTCAAAAAAAAACAAACGTAAAGAGTTTGGATCGGAAATTCTGCCTATTGATAGACTTAATAACCATGAGATAGCTTTAAAAGTTTCAACAAAAATGAAGATGCCTCTTTTTGAGAGATATTCAATAGTCAAGTATTATGACTATTAAATTTATCTACAAACTTTATTTTAGGTCAGAACTTTTCACTTTCTTTTTCTTTTTGAAAATGCTTGATTCTCAGTAAAACAACCATAATTCTTCCCTAATAGACCATACATTCGAAGTTCTTTAGATTTTCTCTAATCTTTATGTACTCTATCAAATAGGGTATGAATGATTTAAAACGAAATTTATCGGAGATTATGTGATTGCATTTTCTTTGTTTATTATTTAGACTAGCAAGGAACCCGCGACTTCGCTGCGGGTTGCATGTATTTTTTTTACCTTTGATCCCAGTGGACAGACAGACAACCGCGCTTTATTATATAGAGAATGTACGGATAAAAGTGGTTGGAAGAACACATAATGTTACCGTCCTGCTTGTAAGAGAATCTTCTCTATTGTTAAAGTAGCTTTTGAAACGAGGTATTTGTCAATTGATACATCCGAATGAATTCAATAGTGTTCAACAATATCTGTGAATTGTGAATTCTGGAAGATTTCTCAACTTCCACTTATATTTAAAAAAAAGTAAATATCCCAAATTATGCGGAGCTACATTGCAGAAGGTTCTTCGGACACATTTCGTTATATGATACAATAAGAGAATAGTAGAGAGAAATGTAATTGCTTAAATCGTGTTTTAAGGTTTCAGCAGGTATTTTTCTAAATTCTAAACGACCAAAATGAGAATGTCGATATGTAAAACAAGTTCAATTCAGTACAATATTTGATACATCTCTTTGCTGAAAAATAATCCCACTTCATATAAATAATTCATATAATCCGATATTGATTCACTCTCTCTATTCTATATAAGTGAATTGATCCTTTTTCTCATCTTCATTTTAATACAGACAATATAACAACTAAATAGTTATTCATTGTTTTTAGCTTACTGTTTTTCTGCAAATTTGTTATTGCACAATAGTTACCACATTACACATACAGGGGTGTCCATAAGTAACCGGACAGACTATTTTTCGAATTCCTCCCTTACGGCTCGAGCAAAGCAGCTGATTTTTTTACCAGTGTTAGAGGCATATACAAGCTATATATTCATAAAGACATGCCAAGGAAGATCCTGTGTTAACTATCACTATTGATCTCAACAAGAAAAATTTACTTTTTCAAAGATAGAAAAAAAAGTCACTCTACTGGGAAAAATTGAATGCCTCCACTACAGCTCGAGCTAACGAGCTGATTCTTTTATCAATGATAGAGGCATGTTCAAGCTTTATACTCATGAAGACATGCCCAGAGAGATCCTTTATTAAGTATATCATTTTCTATTCTATTTCTTAAAAAGTAAAATTATTTTGTTCAGATTATTGGTGGTACTTTTTAAAGGCTCTCTCTCTCATATCATTCGTATGGATTTAAAATGTGAACATGCCATTGTTATTGGTAAAGAAATAAGCTCGTTTGCTCGAACCGCAGCGGAGATATTTAATTTTTTCTCGGTAGCGTGATTTTCGGGCTATATACAGAGTGGCCCAAAAATTAGTTTACCAAAATAAAAACTGAATATCTCCATTATGGCTAGAGCAAACGAGCTAATTTTTCTACCGATAATAGAGGCATGTTCAGGCTTCGTATCCGTAAGGACATGCCCAGAGAAATCCTCTGTTAAGTATACTGTTTTTTTTTCTAACTGTGAAAAAGTAATTTTTTCTTGTTGAGACCAATAGTCACACTTAACAATGAATTTCCCTAGACATGTCTTTATGAATATAAACTTGGTGCATGCCTCTATCACTGATAAAAAAATCAGCTGCTTTGCTCGAGCCATAAGGAAGGAATTCGAAAAATAGTCTGTCCGGTTACTTATGGACACCCCTGTATTGTCACTGATTTCACCAACGACAGTCGACTTGATCTTGCGTTCTATAATGATGCAGATAAAACTATGAATGTATTAATTGCAAGGAGCGACGCAAGATTAAGAAATCCAGTATTGTTCTCAATTTGAAGCGATATTAGCATGACCGGTGTGGTTGTTGGAGACTTCAATCAGGACAATCGGCTCGATTTTGTGTTCGCAGATTATGATAACGGCATTCTAGGCATACGAATCGGACGAGGGGACGGAACTTTTGAATTTGGTACGATGCTCTCAACAGGACGGAGTAGTTCTCCAGACAGTGTAAATGTGGGTTGTTTCAATAGCGATAATTATTTAGACGTCACTGTCGTCTATGCCAACTATCGTAGTATTGGTGTTTTTCTGGGCCGCGGTAATGGTATGTTCAGAAGGCAAAATACGCACGAGACTTGGCCGAAACGCTGGCCACAATCGTCTGTTGTAGCTGACTTCAACAAAGACAGCCATCCAGACATTGCAGTCACCAGCTACGTCAGTAGAAATATCGGTGTATTTCTTGGTTTGGGCGATGGAAGTTTTGAGTCGCAAATAAAAACTTTCACTGGTGGAGCCCTTGATCCAAATAGAATGGGTTTCGGTGATTTCAATTACGACACTTTGCCGGACGTGGTATTCACGTACAAAGGCGCACCTTCTGTAGGCGTCATGCTTGGATTGGGAAACGGAAGTTTTAGTCCTTGAATGAAATATGTCCTAGAAGCCAATACATTTTTTTACGAGAGTCCATTGGCCGTCAAAGATCTGAATGGTGATGACCATTTAGACATAGTTATCAGCCTGGATGATCCTTATGGATTGGGCGTGCTGCTTGGAGATGGGCATGGAAATTTCGCTTTGCAAACACTATTCTTGGCAGCAGGCTACAAATTTCAGTCGGAAATTGCCATTGTTGATTTAAACGGTGATACATGTCAAGATATAATTGCGACAGACTCTTATACGCAACGTATTCTACTCCTGAAAAATACATGTGCATGTTGTACCCTCAGAAAAAAACCCGGAAACCAACTCCGATGTATATGAATGATTTGCATCAGATTACTGTTGGGAAAGCAACAACCTGTTAGACAGTCATCGCTTGTGTTCCAGAAGTACATTTCATATAGTTTGTATCTACGTTCAACATGAATGAATAGATCGGGTGAGGGTGAGAGACATATCGAATAGATTCCTGTATTCCAGCAGCATATCCGTGACAAAGGTTTTGAATAGGATGATGGATGATATTATTGAGATATTCAGAGTAGGTTAGAGGCTGAAATCATAAATAAAATAAGATCGAACATTGAAGTACGTCGATCAGGTGGTGGTGAAAGCTCAAGTACGGTAATGAAAGATAAACCGAGAAAAAAAAGAAACTAGAACTCAAGGGGGAAACGGCAGACTCCAGACTCATGGAGTCCCTCGGAGTCCCTTGGAGCCCCTTGGAGTCCCTTGGAGTCTTCTGAAATCCTTGTTAGGTCTTCAAAAATTGGTTATAGAATATTGATACTACTGTGTCTTCATTTTTTCTATCAATTATAGCATCAAATGGAATAAATATTAGCCTTGATTTTGAGACGAATGCACATCATATTTCTCTTTTTTGTATGCAGCACATTCATTCACACTAAAACTTTGAAATAAGGAAGATGGTGCTTTTTCCCTAATAAAATCAAACAAAAAGTTACACGAAGAAAAAACCTTTATTTATTCTTTTTTATTAATCTGTGTTACTCGAAGTAACCGATCGTTTCAAAGTTTACTTTTCTCGCCTGTTAATAACCAACAAGCAGTCTGTTTATGTATATATTTTGTATCATGATTAATTGAAACTTTAAAATAAGAACGTTCCATATGAGGTTCGACTGTATTGAAGACTTTTATTCCAGTGAAGTCTTTTTTTGTGGTATTTATTGAATCTTGAATATCATCTTCATCAGAGTAATCATCATTAGAGGAAAAACTATCATTATTTTCATCATCCGTGTTAAGATTATCTGTTGATTCGTCATCATCTTCATCATCAGCTATTTCAAACTCTCCATCATCCATATTGCTAAGTTGAGATGAGTAGTCGTACATCTTTGAATTTGAATTTAACTGATTAAACACATATTCACTTAATAATTTTAAGCCCAGAAGACGTTTTTTTTCCAACAAATTCAATATTTCTAAACCATCAAGCATGTCAATAGCTTCATGGTAAGCATCGGTAATAATTTGTTCGATATCTATTTGATCAATCTCACTTTGACTTTGTGTTAATAATGCTTGACGATCATTTCGATGTTTATAATGAACTGGAAAGACCAAACTATTGACTGATTCGTCATTTAACTGTTTACATTTAATGTCATTCAATAATGATAATCTCTGGGCACGTCTTAAAAAATCATGTACTGTGAAGTTGATAATAGTCGAATAGATTCCACTTAAGGCTCGGACGTTTCTGAAAATCGATTCGCACGCTTGTGAGTTAAAAGTATGAACGTGCAGTACATGTGGTGGTAACTGTTTTTGTTTAACGAGTAGAACTAAATATAATAAATTGTGTGCATCTATTTCCACGGATAAATATGCTGGTCTAGTAATAAAGTATTTGCTTGTATTGTTTTCTGCAGGTTGTGTTGAATTGAATATTTTGAATTTAATCCATGTAAACCATATGCGACAGGAAAGTACGACACATCAAGCAGATCGGAGCCCTACAATACAATTTTATTATATGTGATGTATTCTGAATGAAGAGTTTTCTGCTCTGACTCAGTAAATATGGTAGTTATGCATACTTACGTTCAGCAATCGTTGTTTTTTTCTCAATATAAGCTACTATAATCATTTTTAACATTTTCAGATAAATTGCGGTTCCCCGAGTATTAACATTATTATTTAAAACTTTAAATAAATCAATAGATGTTAATTTCAAACAGGAACTATAATTTTGACGATCTTTAGGATTAATGTCAGATTTTGTTAAGCCATGATCAAGTTTACTTTAAGTTTCATTATTAATAATGTCTTGTAAATGATTCATCGATATAAATTGATTACCAAGACGTAATTCAGCAGTGGATGACAATAAACGATTACGCCATTTCGTAACCAGATGTGTTGCATCTTGAAAAAACAATAAAAGTTGCCGTTCACGTAAATAAAACCAAGGCCAACGTGAAATTGTTTTTATTTGAAAAGCTTGCAGATGTTGATGAGCTTGAAAATTAGGAAGAGATCCAAAAAAACCACTCATTAACCTCATTGCACGTACATATTTAGCATCAGCATCTATAAAAAAACAGTTACTCTTTAGTAAGATTTAAATTAATAATAGGTAGTTATTTTCTTACCAGTAGAAAAACCAATAATTCTTATATTTCTTTGTAAACATTGATCGAATATATGCCACCATCTTTGTAATATATCATTTGCTGTAGCTGTATTGTCGATTCCATAAGCTGATAATAAAACAGGACTTGAAATAATGCCTTGATTTGTGGTTTGCACCGGTTGAACCATATGCACATTAAGTAATGATGATTTTTCAATTGAATCAAACCATATTTTCAATGTGTCAAATGAATCAGTTTGATAATATTCTTTGATTGGTACTCCGCGATCAAGTGGCGTAGGAAATCCATTAAATGTATTCGTTGTTGAGTCATATTTTATCTTTTTAATAATACCAGTAGCATCTTCCGAGCCGAATGCATATTTAACATTAAGATCAGCACAGTATTTTTGTAGTTGGTCAAATCGAAATTCTCCTTCCGTAATTTTTGAATTTGAATTTGAAATTAATGTATTTAACATAGTTAAATTCGGTAAAGATCCTGGAAGATTCAAACGAACAAACTCATAGGTTAATTTGCCACCTAATATATATAATGATAGAGCAAAGTTCTTGATTGTGTCGCTGTATTGAAAATGATTGCTCGGCTTTGTCAAGTTGTTGGTTATCGTATCAATAAAATCTTGTAAAAATCCATATTTATCTTTATTAGCAGTATTATTATGATCAAGTCGTTCGTACCAAAGAATCAATTTTTTTAATAATGGATGTTTATTAATAAAATCGAATGATAAATCAGGATTTGCGTCAATATAACTACTTTTCATTATTTTCTTTTGTTGTTGTTGTTTTAAAAAATCAAGTAGATAATTTAGATTATTCATTAGTCCAATTTTTACAATAAATTGACCATCATCAAGCAGGAAACATAATTTTTCCCTAATTGATAAGAAATTAGGCTCCGTGCATTTCATATTAAATATCTCAAATATATTTGGATTTCGAATTAAACTTTGCGTAGATGTTATGGATTGAAATTTCAAAACATCGACTATTTGTTGTCCCACTAATTCTTCAATAAAAGTATAAAATTCATTGTTTTTTAAAGAAAAAACATTATCTGTTGATGAATGATCCATTGGAAGGAACACAATAATATTTTTAAAATATTTTATCTAAAAAAGCAATAAAAAATAAGTCCAGTGAAAATAGTTTAAAAATTGTGTGCAGATTCATATTCACGATATTGTTTCTTATAAAAATTCTAATTGACAACCGTTTATGATATGATGATGCTTCGAGCCTATGAAAAAATATATTATCGTAAAAGATGAAATGTCGCTAGAAACGTCAAAATAATAATCTCGATAATATAGAGAGTATAACTTCAAAAACTAATGGGTGATTATATTCGCGAATCATAAGCTATGTCATTCCAAGACGAGTATCCGTTACAATTTCTTCCATTTCACATACATCGTTTTCGAGAGAAAATTATTCAATAAATAATTAATAATTAAACATGTTTCAACTAGATGTTCTTATTGATACATCTGTATTACCATTAAATATAATGTCATTACGTGATGATAAATTTATTGATTTTGTTAAAGCGGAAGCCGGTGATGCAGCTGCTGCTCTACTTGAAATTCAAGATATTAATTGCGTAAAGTCGTTGCTGATGACACCTGATGTATATTCTATTATGAATATGAAGAGTAAAAGTCTTGATGGTTTTAAAAAGCGATATGGTTTTATACAAGATGATGATACATTTGTTATACAACCTGGAGTGAAAGGAAATGTAGATTATCTTATTGATTTGTTAAAGCAAAAATGTATTGATGATGCAAAATTAGCTAAACTTTCCAAACGTAATCAATTATTATCATTAGATAAATCTACAGATACATCATCAATAATAACAAATTCGACATCATCTCTTCCATCAAATATTTCATCAGAAACGACTACATCAAGATCTTTTAACTTATCAATTAATGAACATAAAAAATATATAGTTGAGACATTGAATAGCTGGTGTGAAAACAATAAATCACAGTTTAATCTTTCACAGTTTTCTTTACTTGAAGGTCAACATTATTCTATATCAATAGAAAATGATTTAGATGGTACATTAAAAGGTAATATAAAATGTTGTTGTAAAAAATGGTTGTCATTGTCATTAAGACGTGGTAAATTTCAAATGTCTAACTTCTATAGACATTTACAAGGTTTACGTAATGGCAATATATGTACTGCACTGAAAGAAATGATAAACAATTCTCAATCAACATCATCATTATCAATAAATAATCAACAATCATTTACAACATCAGATAAAGTACCTCAACAAATATTGTCACCAAATTTCGTGCCTGCTATATCACCATCTGTCACAGTTCCATCAAATTCAACTTCATCTACATCACATTCTATCTCAATATCAACAGGTGATGAAACTATTGGAGAACCATCATCATCATCAATAACGAAGAAACAAGTAAAAAGAAAGATTCAAACTATAGAATCTTCATATAACACAAGAGAGTCAGCAAAAAGAACAAAGAGAAGATAAGATTTACATTTATTTGTTTGTCCTTCTCGACTTAGTTCTTTGATGGTCTCTTATTCATTAAGTTTTTATATTAAATGGATGTTCTTTTTAACTTAGTAATTCACTTATTTTTCTCTTGCATGCTAATTCTGTTAAGTAATTGATTGTTTTTATGTTTATAAGTTCGTTTTTTTTAATTGTTTTTTTACATTTTACCGTGGTTTTAAGCGCATATATAAGATGCTGATATTAATAAAAAAACACTTTTTTTGATTGAACCGGCAGTTATTTAATAATTTTTGAACCCTCTGCGAAGGTCTCCGTGTTCTTTTACTGACATTGTATTTTTCTTCGCTTTTAATAACGGACCGTGAAAAGCAGCAGATTTTTATAATAGCAAGGACTCCAGGACTCCAGGAAATAGCGGAGTCCCTTGGAGTCCTGTGGAGTCCCGTGGAGTCCCGTGGAGTGCCTTGGAGTCCCGGAGTCTGCTGTTTCCCCCTTGCTAGAACTTCATTTTTCATACTATTCCCTGAGCGTCAGTGATCTAATAATGTATTTCACGTAAACAGTTTCTGCACTCATGTCGTTTCTCTAGTGTTTCAAAGCGATGGGTCGACGACACAACTGGCTTGCATTTTTAACTTACAGTTTGTTTTTATGAAAAAAGCTACCATTAACATGCTCTCGATGTCTTCTTTTTCTTTTTCAAACTGTCGTTATCTAATTCATACTGCACGTTTGTCATAGAGGACGAGGCGATAAGCTTCGTATATTCAAGACAGAAGCGCCTATATAAATAGCAGGCAAAATTGTGACAAAACTAAGAATCGTATCAAACGTTGGATGCTCTGCTGTGCACGTGGAGCAACACATTCAACTGAAGTGATACGTCAACAACAATGCAAGAACCTGAGATTTTGCAATCAGTACTGTCACAGGGATCCACGATGATACATTCAACATTATCTAACTCGATCATGTTCAAAATTATATGCCTGGGACTCATTTTTGGTTCCTTCAAAGGTAAGGCAATCGAAACCAAGTCAAACTATTTTTCTCACCCTTAAGATGACAGTTGAATCATGTATTTACGCCGTCTGCCACTATTTTACAGAGCGAAATCGTAGAGATATGTTCACGATATAAATGCTGCGATTGTAGCATCTTCCATGTTTCATTCTTCGAAACTCGATTTCAATATCGGCATGCCGGTCTCACAGAACTATTCATGTCATTTGTTTTGTAATAATTTAGGTGTAGAGTCTGCTGCAATTTTTCAGCCTGCTATACTACAATCACGCGCTGAACGGGCGGATCCTGTAATATTTTCATCCACAATTGACGGAGTATTGAATTCTAACAGTCCCGTTTTTGCGAGACCCAATGGATTAAATCGTTTAAGCTATTATCAGGCATACCGCTTTACTGTATCTACAAGTGGCAACTATAACTTTAGTACGAACAGCTCAATCGACACGTATGGCGTGCTATACAATAGCCTAGTGGATCCATCGAATTCTTCCGGTAATATGATAGCATTCAATGATGATGGTGCAGGCGCTGCTCAGTTCAAAATAACGGCTCCATTGGACGTCAGTAATACATACGTTCTAGTTGTTACAACGTTCGGTGATCACATCACTGGAGCGTTTCAACTCATCACATCAGGACCCTCAGTGCTTGCCTTGAATTCATTCACTCCAGTTACGAGCCTGCCGATGCTAACGACGAGTAAGTGACGAGGGCTTTATCTGAATGAACACGAATTTCAATCTATTTCACTCTTTCTTTTTGGTACAGCGCCGGCTCCCGTGCTGTATCCATCGTATTTCAATGGTGAACTCAACTCGAACAGTCCTGTTTTTGCGAGACCGAATGGTTTTGACCGACTCACCTACTATCAAGCATACCAGTTCATTGTACCCATGAATGGCACCTACAGCTTTACTACAAACAGCTCGTTCGATACATACGGCCTACTCTATGAAGATCCAATGGACCCATCTTTTCCTTCAGGAAATCTGATAGCGTTCAATGATGATAGCGGAGGTAGTTTTCAATTCAAAATAACAACTACATTGGTGACCAGTACTACGTATGTGCTAATTGTCACATCGCATGGTGATCATATCACCGGCTCATATGGGCTCACCGCATCGGGTCCAGTGCAAGTTTCATTGACATCCTTCTATCCAATTACCAGTGTACCAATGCCAACCACGAGTGAGTGATTTGTTTCATATTTAGAATCAGCAAACGCTATTGAATCATAATCATCAAATATTTATGTTTCTTCAATCACGACTATGATGCATGTTAGATCAGAGTTTGACTCGCTGTTTTAGGACGCATAAGGATATATCTGAATATTTTAATTCTTTAGCACCCTCTCCGTTCGTGTACTCGACTGATACAAATGGTTTTTTGAACGCAAGTAGTCCACAATTTTATAGACCTAATATTGTCGACCGTATTACCTACTATCATGCATACCGATTCACTATCAGCACGAGTGGCATGTACAGGTTCTCAACCAACAGCTCAATCGATACCTACGGATTACTTTACGACGGTGAAATGGATCCATCGTTTCCTTCGAACAGTCTATTGGCTTACAATGATGATGGTGGTTCCGGTTACGGATTGCAATTCAAAATTATAGCCAACCTCCAGGCTGGAAGCACTTATACTATCGTCGTAACGACACATGGCGCTATAATCACTGGAGGATTCCGAATTGTCGCATCCGGACCGGCTTTACTAACGTTGAATTCGTTTTTACCAGTTACAAGCCGGCCAATATTCACCACGAGTGAGTCACTCTGATGAGCGCATACATTCCTACTACACTGCTTTTTGCTTCCTTAATTGTTTAGCCGCGCCGACGTTCACTGTTTCTTCGACTGTGAATGGATCTCTGACGAATGGAAGTGCGGAGTTCGTGCGACCGTATGGATTTGGCACTCGATACTACTATCACGCGTACATCGTCACCGTGATCACTACCGGCACATACAGTTTCACTACGGCTAGTTCGATCGATACGTACGGCTTACTCTACGACGGCACGTTCAACCCGTCCAACCCTGCGAGCAGTTTGCTCATGTCGAACGACGACGGTGGTATCGGCCTCCAGTTCAAGATAACTACCCTTCTCGAGTCGAGCGAAACCTACACACTGGTCGTCACAACACACGGTTCTTCCGTGATCGGCTCATATTCACTGATTGCATCGGGACCTGTGCAGCTCTCGTTGACCATGTTTGTGCCTTCAACGATTTCACCGCCATCCACAACAAGTAAGTCGTACGAAGAGTCGGACTGTACTTAGATTCCACATGAATGTCCCGGATTCATTCTGATTTTAGGTGCACCCACTTTTGCTCATTCGGCGACTTTCACTGGTCAGTTGAGCAATGGCAGTCCTGTATTTATTCGACCCAATGGGTACGGTACCGGTTACTTCTATCAAGCATACAGCTTCATGGTGTTTGCTGATGGTTTATACAG
>JAJEKB010019319.1:101037-123594 GCA_022393335.1 Macrotrachela quadricornifera
CGGACTTCTCTACGATGACACGTTTAACCCTTCAATGCCATCAGGAAGTCTAATGGAATACAATGACGACGGCGGTATCGATCTGCAATTCAAAATAACAGCGTATCTGCTAGCCTTGAAAACATACACGCTGGTCGTTACAACGCACGGGAGCTTCATTGTCGGCTCTTTCTCCGGCACTGCATCCGGACCCTTACTGATGTTATTGATTCCGTTGATTCAACCCACAAATCAGCCAGTTTCGTCGAGCAGTGAGTAGTTTCAGACCGAAATGCTATCTTTTTGTAGTGAAACAATCCTAGCAATTGCATTGAGTGGTACTCGTGCCTTTTTTTTATTTTAGCGCCGATACCATCGTTTGCATATTCTGTAACTGTAACGGGCGTATTGAACTCCGGTAGTGTTGTTTTTATCCGACCCAATGGATACAGTACCGGTTATTATCTTCAAGCATACAACTTCGTGGTGTCTACCGATGGTTTGTACAGTTTCACGACGGATAGTAGTATTGACACCTATGGACTTCTCTATGATGACACATTTAATACTTCAATGCCATCAGGAAACTTGATGGCATATGATGACGATAGTGGTATCGGTTTCCAATTCAAAATAACACTTTCACTCCAAGCTTCAAAAACATACACACTGGTCGTAACAACACATGGCAGTTTCGTGAACGGTTCATATTCACTGATTGCATCGGGACCTGTGCAGCTCTCGTTGGTCATGTTTGTGCCTTCAACGGTTCCACCGCCATCCACGACAAGTAAGTCGTACGGAGAGTCGGACTGTACTTAGATTGCACATGAATGCTCTGAACTCACTCTTATTCTAGGTGCACCCACTTTTGCTCATTCGGTGAATTTCGCTGGTCAGTTGAGCAGTACCAGTCCTGTGTTTCTTCGACCCAATGGGTACGGTACCGGTTATTTCTATCAAGCATACAGCTTCATGGTGTTTGCTGATGGTTTATACAGTTTCACGACGGAGAGTAGTATAGACACCTACGGACTTCTCTACGATGACACGTTTAACCCTTCAATGCCATCAGGAAACCTAATGGAATACAATGACGATGGCGGTATCGATCTGCAATTCAAAATAACGACGTATCTGCTAACCTCGAAAACGTACACGCTGATCGTTACAACACACGGGAGCTCCGTGGTCGGCTCTTTCTCTGGCACTGCAGCTGGACCGACCCCACTGACTTTAACTGCGTTCGGAGCAACAACTAGTCAGGCAATAATAACGACGCGTGAGTTATCAAACTGAGTACTGCTTGATTTGACGATGATATTTTGAGGACTAAGTGTTGAAATTGAACGCACGCTTATCAGAGAGAAGTGTTTCACACAGTTTGAAGTTTCTAGAGAGTGCAGTAGACATTGATTCATTTGGTTTTGTTTTGTTTTTTTACAGCTGCAATATTATTTCCCTATTCAATGGCTTATAGTTGGACGTTGAGCACTATCAGTCCCACCTTCAGAAGACCCAATGGCAATGGTTCTGATTATTTTTACCAAACTTTCATTGTCACCATTTCTCTACCTGGAATGTACCGTTTCCAGAGCAGCGGAAGGATGACCTGCTATGGCCTCTTGTACGATGATACTTTCGATCCGCTAAGACCCAATAGAAATCTCTTGGCGTCGGATGGCGACAGCAGTGGTCGCTACCACTTTGAAATAAACGCGTCTCTGCAGGCTCAGACAACATACAATTTGGTGGTGACTACTCATGACCCATCGATGACTGGAGAATTCAGTATCATAGCATCCGGGCCGGCTCAAGTGACGCTTAACAGGTTCACTGCAACGGATACTCCGCGACCACCAAGAGAAAGTGAGTGACTTTGCGCCACTAAGTCGGATGCCGTCATTAGTTGGCTAAATAACGGGTGCGGCAAAAGAAATTGCTGGGTTTTTGATTGGCTGTTTTCTCAAGTTATATTGGAGAAAAAGGTTTCGTTCTGGTGTTACAAGATAGAGAATTTTGTGTAGATTTTATTGATATGTTCTTTGCGAAAAAAGCAATTGTCTTTGTCTGGTAGTGTTAAAAGTACTGGATACCACTAAAACATCATTTGCTCAACTGTGAAATGAAATATTTTTGAGCTGACGTTTTTGCCCGGTTAATTACAGTTCAAAACTTTCTGTTTGTTTCTACGCGATGCAGAATTCTTCCGTGTATCTAGTAGTGTCTCGATTTTTTTAAGCTTAATTGTTTATGCTTGAAAAAACACAAAACATCAAGAAAATACCCTCAACCAACGAAATGGTACTTTTCGTTCCCAATCGTCTCCGAACTTGGTTGTACAAAAAAACTACTCGTTTTGTATCAATAGTTACAGAATTTCAAGCTCTACAAAATGCTCTTCGTTATAAGAGCTGAATTCCTTTTCTAAACTAACGATGAGGTTAAGATCTTTTACCTGACATAAAAAGGCACTAAAAATAGACAATTAGACATTTTTTGTAAGCTGTTTTTCGAATGACGAAGTTTCATCCGCAGATTTGGTATTACGTCTCAAAAACAAATACGTGACTATAGTGTACAATATTACGTTTGAATAGTGTATGTCAGATCATTTAACAGAGAAAACTGACACTTTATTTTAGTAAAATGCTGAGCAAATGATGTTTGAGTGGTATCCAATACTTTTAACACTAAAAGAGAAAGACAATTGCTTTTTTCGCAAAGAACATATTAATAAAACGTACACAAAATTCTCTATCTTTTAACACCGGAACGAAACTTTTTCCTCCAGTATAACTTGAGAAAACAGCCAATCAAAAACCCGGCAAATTCTTCTGCCGCAGTCGTTATCTTCATTCATCACCGATTTCTCTTCGAACCGCTTGATCACATAGGTTCTGGTTGGACACGCGGCAAAACAGCTGGTGTTGTTATCGGTTGTATTGCATTCGTCGCTGTTGTTGGTGCTATAGCGTACTACTATCGCAAGAAGAATCTGAACACAAAAAAGCCAGGAGTTACGGCAGTCTATCGTGATGGTCAAGTCACAAATCTGTATTCATTCCAGAACGTTGCACACAACTCAGCAACTACAAATGCGGGTCTCGCATCCAGTGGATCACACAATGAGCAACACGGTCAAGGGATATCAGTCGCCTAGACAAGTGCTGTACATGGACGCAATACTCTAGAGTGCAGAAAACTGAACTGAAATACATGATTAATCGTCCGTATTTGATTTGCGCTAAGCTAATAAAGCAATGGTTGTTTCTCTTCGTTTACGAATCACTTTTGAGCAACATAAACTGTATGAAAATTGAAATTGATAGAAAAAGTTCCTTTCTCTCGCACTCTAATAGAGAGATAAGATAAGTTAATTACAAAAGAGTCAGGCTGCCATGAGGGTGAGGGTGTGGGTGAGTATAAGAAATAAGACATCGCGACGCGTTTCGACTGAATTTCACAGTCTCATCAGGCGGTTTCTTTCTAATATCTGCATAGTAACTAACTACTTGCTTAAAATAATGAGAAATCAAAGATTTCCACCAATATTAAGCAGAATAATTAATTAAATAAGCAGATGTACTTATTTCTATAGGTGAGTTTAAACAAATAATTACCACTGCCGGTTTCGATCCTAATTAATAAGATCAATCATCAGGTGGTATAGAAATTGCGCTTAAAATTTGTTCAAATTTACGAGGATTATGAAGAAGTGGAGGCATTTTAAATAATAATATAGGTATACTCTGAGTGTTTAAACTATGAGTTAGGATGGAAAAGCATTTGTGCGGCAAATAGGTGTTTAGCGCATGGTGTATTACAGAATATTTTTTTTGTAGCTTTGAATTTGAAGGAAATATAGTCTGATAAAAATTGAACCTTAATTTTAGTTTTTAGCATTAAGTATAGTTCCGTAAGTTTTCTCGATTAGTTGGTTGAATAATATATTATTTTATTTAAACGAAAAAAAATGATATATATAGTGAGCAACTAATGTGAATGTGGTTACACAGATTGTTTGTTGTTTTCATGAACACTTTGTATATTTCCATTGGTAGAAATTTTTTGTTATCGAGAGAAGACGATTTAAACGTTCGAACAATCTGAAATGGGGAAAAAGGATTTGTAGGAGATTGTAAGTTTCATTTTGTAAATTTAAAAAGATATTGTAAGGTTTAATGATGCTTACTCATTCCGTATATGTAGAGATTCGTCCGATATATTTCTTCGAGCGGGTGAGGGTGAGGATGAGAGTGAGTATGAATAATTAAACTACCACATTCCAAGGAATTCTTCCTTATTCAAGGGAGAATCATCAGGTGGTTTATATTCTGCATTAAGGCTCCCCTCCCACCCTAACTTGACTTTTTGCTTTCTCTAGTCCAATCTTGCTGAAATTTTTACAGGACGTGTATCTCGGGCTAGGTGCTTCACAGTAAAAATTTCAGCTCGAAATATTGAGTCTACGCAGAGATACCTTCAGATTAAGAGTCAAAAGTGGGCTTCGGCGTTATTAAAATTTCTCTGCCATTTCAAACGCTAGAGAGCTCGGGTTGGTTTTAAAATGCAGCCTAGATCCGAGACTACAACTTGACAGAGGCCGACTTTTTTTTGTGCTGCAATATCTTTTTTTTTTAAAACTTACTTCATAAGATATGATAAGAACAGGACGTTTATTGTAAAATAATTGAATCTTATGAAATATTAAACATAAAATCAAAATTTTCGGCTCTGTCAAGCTGTAGCGCTGAACATTCTCTTCATTTTGGCACCAACCCCAGCTGTCTAGCGTTTAAAATGGTGGAGAAATTTAATAATACGAAAACGCAAAGACGAAAAATCACATTTTGAGAAAAACGCAAAAGAAGTTTTGGAAGTGTAATTCAAGGTTTTTTCTACGGTAAAATGGTGTAAAAAGAAGTTTTAAGTAATTTCACGTAGATTATCGATTAGAAGGAATTAAGTGGACGCACCAAAGACGGTAACTATGTAAAGAAAAAAATTAGAAAATCATAACTAGTTAGAAAATAATATCATCATAATATGTCATAAAAACTACATATGAGCAATCTTAGATAAATGATGGTGAGGTAAGAAAAACTAATCATCGCCTCCAAGTTCATAATCACTACATGGGTCATCTTCGGACAGGACCAACGCGTTTAAATTATCATTAATATCACCAACACTATCGTCATTTAGGTCTAGAACAAATGGAATTTCATCACCACTTTCGCTTGAAGAGATTTTAGTAGCAGCAGTTGTTGTTGTTGTTTTTGCTCGTTTTAAACGTCTTTTTTCCACTTTCGAACTAAAAGATTTCCTCTCTTCAGCAAGTCCACTGAAACATTGAGCAGAATAATAACCCATAGATGGGAAGATGCTTGTAAATAATTTATCTAAAGAATCATAGCCATCGTTGTAAATGATTGTTGAAAGGCCAAATCCAATACGGAGAATTGTTGATGAACAGTAACGATGCTGAGGTACCATCGTCCATAATAATGAGTGGAATGCCTCGTTCGCAGTTTGAGAACCACCACCTAGCACAGGTGCTAAACTAGTGCAAGAACACAACTCTTCAAACACTGGCTTGACCAGATCTAAGCATGCTTGTGAAATGTTGGTTTTTGAATTATGATTAAATCGTTCACTATTTGACGTTGCTTGAAGGTATTTGCACCATTTAGGATCACACCATTCATGCACCGGCTGCTCGTCTGTGGAATAATGATGCTTAAAAATTGCCCATGATTTTTGATAGAATTTATCTAAATCAGTTTTAGATTCACGTATGGCTTTAGCGAAATAAATTTTAAACTTGATTGCTTGAGCATCAGTCATGCGTCCTTTACCACTAAATTTTTTCCCATCAGACAAGATCCGATCCTTATTCTCTTGCTTGCCCTTCTTAATACGACCCAACATCCGTTTTGCAAAATGATTTGTATCTTCGAGTTTTTTAATAGTAACACCAGAATATGGAGGATTATCAGTTAAGTATTTCTGTACTTTAGCATCACCATCGCCAATATAAGAAACATATTTTACTTTATATTTTGATAAAGACCGGCAAAACATTTTATGGATCATCTCTTTTTCCATTCCACCCGATGTTCCTGAATTTGAAAGACTTTTGCGATAAAGTAGTATTCAATTAATAACAGCTTACCTGTATAATTCAATTGACATTCATGATTCTCCTGAAAAGTACGTAGTAAATCAGAACTGACATTACGTAGACTTTCTGCCCCTTGACATTTAGAACACTTTTTGGAACACCAATTAGTATTACAATTTTTGGACGTGTTGTAGTTGAACACAAAGCTGAGATTCCATGAAGGCTGGAAAATCCACGAGTGAGCCACGCATTGTCTCCACTTATTGTTAAATATCGTACACCTCCAGCTTCAACGACTGCTTCTTCAACAGCAGCTATCATTGATTGCTCTTGAGCTTTTTCTACATAATTTTAAATAAATTCTTGTGCTTCACAATACTTTTGTACCTGAACTGGTGGTGGTAGATTTAAAGCACCTAGTAATTTCACTAATCCATTACGACCTAAACCACATAAAGTACCACCAATCGCTAATCGAACATTTATATCATGACATCTACTATTTAGTATTTCTGGTGATGAACATAAATGAGTGAGAAATCCACAACTATGACATTTAAATTCAAGTTACATGTACAATCCATTTCGTTCTTTAACAAACACAGATCCATCCCATAAATTCTTGCATTCAGAACATACAAATTGTTGTAGTAATGAGATTAAAGAATTCAGATGAATAATTAGATAAAAATCCATATTATCTTCAATATTTCCTATGCTTGATCTGGACTGATTTTGTACTGAGTTCGTTGATTCTTCGTCGATGTCTGATGATGATGATGATGATGATGAATAACCACGCTTCCTGTTTAGATTTTCCGACCGATTTCGTTTGATAATAGATCTTCTACTTTTCTTGTTGTAACAAACACTTCTTTTGCCCATTGAAACGTTTATTTTTACGATAAAAATATGAGTTATTACACGTATTGCTGTTTAATACAAGTAGTGAGAAATATATATCGCGTTTATTTTATAAGTGAGTAAAATGACAACAGGAGTGATACCACATATATATGTGTGTGAAGAGCATACGGAATAATCCATAGAACGAGATGAATATACCAAAGAAAAGAAAGGAATATGTATAGGACGCATGGAATTTGCCAAAGAACGAAAAGAAAAGAATGAGTGTGTGAAAGGAAAAACAACAATACAGACTATTCCAACATAAAAAAAGAAGTGATGAGGAATAATCCTACAGTTAATGTAGGTTCATTCCATTGTGCCATTTCTATATTCGCAAAGCGCGATGCGTATCAAGTTATCATACAGAGTAATACATAACTGGCATGATAATTACTGTCAAAACTCAGTAGAGAAGCTCAAAAACCTTCAAAAATCAATTTTTTTCGAGAAAATGTTATTTTGTAGAGTATGAGGTTCCAGAAAAAATTATGTTACACCTTCAAAACTCATCGTAAAATCAACGAACTATAGTGCGTTCGATAGCCCACGGTTTACTCTATCTGATACACTATTTTTTAAAAAATCGAAAAATTTGACGAAAATCGACTTTTTAGGGTGGGAGGGGGGCCTTAAACACAGTAAACAAGCAAGAGAGATTTGTCTGTCTAAGGATGGTATCTACCCTTCTGCTGGCAAATTACGTTCAATCTCGCTATTATTGAATCTAGCGAAATGATATAAGAGAATGATTGTAGAGAGAATCGAATGACGGAGTGTTGATAATAGATTAAATATAGATGAACTATTCGGATTTACTTCGAATCGAAGACTTTAAACTTGTATGCTGTCTTCAGTCGAAGATCTACAAATAGCTGCAGCTGCTCCTAATCATCTAATTCTGATCATCTTCGTGGATTTTTTCACTTCATTTGACTGAATGTGCTATTCCACCTTAAATTTAAGTATAAGGATGGATATTATCATGAAGCAGTTTGATACATACTGTGCCTGATAATCTTCCTTTTATTAACTTTCTGTATAAGAATACCAACATTTGATTAAAACAAAACATTATTTTCGATTCAGATCTATTTCGACGAATAATCGTCTTTGACGGTTCATTTTCACTAATTTATGTAGCGTCATTGAGCTTTCAACAAATCTACATATAGTAAATCCATGTCTCATCATCAATGATGATATCAGACAATCTTTATTCTCCATTTCGAAATCTTGCTAGATTTTGACGATAAATTCTAAATCATTGTTGCTTCTATACATCACTAAGTTTATGAGTAATCCAGCCTGATATAACTTTGCTCATCTATAAACAGTCATAAATGATTCGTTCTATAGTACCATGAATGAGAGAAGTCTCAACAATGATATCATCTACGATAATTTGTCGAACATATTCAATATTTTTGTCATAAATATCGAAATCGGACGACCACATAGAAAGTGATCATTAACCTCTTTAGTCCCATAGTGGCAAAAATGCTACACATGTTTTATAATTATTTGACACAACATTATGTATAAAAATCACTACGTAATCTATTAGAATGAAGTAGAGAAACCTATAGAATCCTCCCGAACTACCTATGAAATAGATGTCGGAGGATAGATTAAAATTCAGGACAATTAAAAATTGTCCTAGTACAGATTAAAATTTTGATTCGAACTTGGGCAGATTAAAATATTGGAAGAATAAATAGAAAATCTCAAAATGTTTCACTTTTGTATCAGAATCAGCGTTAAATTGATTTTGAAAAAGAAACATTTTCTATAGACTAAAAGTCCTTAGCAATAAATGGAACATGTAGTAATATATATCTTTTACATGTCCAAACGCCTTTGAAGTGGGACTTCGGTATATTCACCCGTTCATCAATATTTTTGTGCGTTTTTGCATGTAACGTCTAGTGAGGTTGTAACAAAAATCAGATAGCTGTTAACAGGCTATGGATGAGTCCTTACACAAGTTTGTCGCTTCAAACCATTGGCTGTGCACCTTTAAACACAAACACAATATTATCTCACGCAAGATAACAAAGGTGAAAGATTTGTAACCATTTGTATGACTTTTTGGAAAATAGCTTTCTCTTCTAAAACCTGATAAGCATGAAAAAAGAGGCTTTCCTAAGTTTCAGACTTTTCAGTTTTGCACAGCTGTCGTTTGTTCTAAAATTCCTTGAAATCAAACTTAATGAATGTATTTGTTTTTTATAGATTGTAACGAAGCGCCACATAGATGATGAAGAAACGATTAAGACTTCGGTCGAGCAGTTCGTAGCTGAGGTTCGCAGACGTTTGCCACAGTACGAAGAACACGAAGTGATGAACACGGATCAAAGTGGAATCCAGCTCAAATTCCATTCTACCCGAACATTAAGCTATGAGGGGGAGAAAGTAACAGTTGCATCCGTTCGCTCTGTGAATGCCACTACCCATAGTTATACCGCGCAGCCAACAATTACACTCGACGGTCACCTTTTCTTGCCGCTTTACCTTTGCCTGAAAGAACCCAAAGGACACCTGAGCGACCAAATTCGCTCACGTCTTTTCAAGGCGTCGAATGTGGTGATCACCTGCAGCAGTTCTCGAAAAGCTCACAACATCCTTGGTTGAGTACTGGCGCGATCATGTACTCCTTCCGTCGTTAGGAAAATATCAAAAGTTCCTACTCATTTCGGACTGTTGGGGTGGACAGACAGATGGAAAGGGATTATACGATCATATCCCCGGGTGCACAAGACTAAAGATACCGAGGAAAACGACGGATCGAATTCAGCCACTAGATGTCTTTTTCAACAGGCAGATGAAAATAATTCCTCGACGATTATACGATCGCGTGTTACTTAATGAACTTGATATCAACATGAGCGAACGGAATAATATAATCCTTCTCATGTCTCTTACGCACAACCAACTGTCTGCCAAAGTGTTTCGTCCAATGATTCGATACGCATGGTATGCGAGTGGTTACAGAGACAACCATTCCAAATCCTTCAAAATAGTGGGCGAGGTGTGTTTTTCTTTCGATGCGACAAGATGTGCTATACCTTCGTGTGATGCAGCTCCTTTTATCTGCTGTAGCTGGTGTGACAAACCGTTATGTTTAAATCACTTTTTTCTGAATTATCATTTTCATTGATTCACTCTTCTGCGGGCTTTTCCGGTGTATAATTAAACCAAATACGAAATGAAGAATCTTGAGTGTTCTATGGCTCGATGAACAGTCAATAGAGGTGGTACTGATAAGATATGATCTAGCATCAAATACAGAATAGGCTGCAGATGCAGTGTGCGAAGCTCTCAAAAATTTCCACCTGAATACTGTACTGCTCTCTAAAAATGATAATTTTTCATTTCAGTCTCTTTTCGTATGTATCTTGAGAATTCCATATATTAGGAATAAAGGTACGAGGACACAAATCCTCTTGAGGTTTTTCATACCTCATTGAGGTCTACCTATCGCCAAAAGATGAGACCTAAAAGTCTTAAACACCTCGGGAAGTTCCCTCGTGAGTGTACTCAGGTGTGTTCGTTTCATGAGATAGCCTTCAAGGATTCGGTCAAGTTTGATTTAGGATTCGACTGAGGATTCGTTCTAGCTCTTGGTCGGATTTTTGTCTGAATCGAGTTTGCAGGATCCTGCTGAGATTCACTGTCAATCTTTAGCGGGATCCTGACAAAAACCATAGAGAGAATTTCATCAAGATTTCATCAAATTTGAGCCAAGATCTCTTCTGAATCCTGACACGAGGATCCTGCCAAGAATTATGCTTATATCAGAGAAAGCCCATGTCAGGAATAAAAGCAGATTAGTCAGAATCCTCAACTAAGAAATCGTGTCAAATTTCGATCAGAATCCTGAGCGGAACTGTTATAGGACAAGTATTTCTAATGGTTTAAAAAATATAAGTATGATCAGGATCTTGATAAGAAAACACTAGGAGCCAGTTAATATCTTTCCAGGTTTGTGTTCATAGAGTAACATTCAAAATTTAATTTTCAGGATCCCATCAGAAACCTAGCAAGAATGACTGAAACGATTCTCTCACGTTTTTCGTTAGTTTCATCAGGTCATAATCCTTTCAAGATTTGTAAATCTACCCCTAGGCTCAATCATGGACGTTCCTGAAGAAATCTTGCCAGGTTTTTCCAGGATCCTGTCTAGATTAACTGAGAATTCTCTTGCAATTCCTTGTGTTTTCTTTGTTACAAGATTCGATCAAACTTAATTTAGGATCCTGTTTTGAATTCGTGTCTTCTCCTTTTCACAAGATATGTCATGGTCAACTACGATCTCGATCAAGATTTTTCAGGTTCCTATCTTGGATTAAATAATGGTTTGTTGCATCAGGATCTGTTCAAAATTTCTCTCAGTTCTTGTCTAGGAACTTAGTAGGAATATTGAAATAAAATTATATCAAGATTTCATCAAGCTTTTTCCTAGATTCATCGAACAAATTCACCTCATAATTCTTTCAAGATTTGACGACAGATTTGAGACAGTTCTTGGCACGAAAAGGTACAGCAATCATATATAGGTATAGATATAAAAAATCTTGCAAAACGCTAAATCCGATCCTGATCAATTTCATGGTTCACATCATCACAATATAGTGTTTTAAATTAGTCTAGAATCGTATCAGGATACAGCCATCTTAAGACCTGTCGAACCTTACTACAAAAATATTAACTTTCATAAGGATCATGGCACGAAAATATGGAGAACCTATTAGGATCTTCGAAAGCTTTATTTTACTGCCACTCTAATTTTGTTTGCAGGGTCTTGATAGGATTCTTACATACTTCTCTTCTAAATTTCTATAATACAATATAAAGGATTTGTACAAGATGTTGATTAAATTTCTTTAAGGATCCGTACATGATCCTCATATCTCTTGGAATAAATAGGTATGAGGAAAGATTCTATAATCGAACTAGTATTATTCTTAGCAGACTGTTAGAAGTTGACAGGATCTTAGCTTTATATTTTATAAAATGTTTTATGTATTGAAGTGCAACAAAGATTCGGATCATGTTCAAGATCTCAGTCGAATTTTATTAGAATAATTCAATAAATGAAAACATGATATTATATATAAAAAATATTTAAGATTTGTTCGAGAATTTCAAGGAAATGATAAAACATTATTTCAAAATATATCCAATTTAGTTTGAATATCTGTAGGGCAGAGCTAGGACGAGTACAAGTACTGCAAGTAAAAGTATTTTACTTGTACTTGCAAAAATGTACTTGATACTTGTACTTGTACTTTGTGGCAAGTACTTGTTACTTGTACTTGTACTTGTCGAAAAGTACTTGGTACTTGTACTTGTACTTATCGAAAAGTACTTGGTACTTGTACTTGTACTTCAAGGCGTATACTTTTGTACTTGTGCATAAGTTTAAAAAAGAAGAACTTTGTACGTATATTCGAGATATGTGTACGATACATTATGGAAGTAGAACAAAAAGACATTAATGGATTTTTAAAGATTACTCATATATTGCGAGATTACAACATAATTGAATATCAAAATGTAATAACTGAAATTTGTATTCCGGTATACTATTTTATTCATTGCAGATAATCTGCAGATATCGTCTATTACACATGTTTGCATTTCCTCGAAGTAATGATGAACATCATAGAATGCTTACGCCTGTGCAATCTACCTTTGGATCCTCAAATACTATATATTGGGATACCTTTGGGTCCTTAATTACTACATATTAGGAGTATTCCCGGTCGTCAAGAGCTATCTGCCTGACTCTAGTCGGAACCTTAATCTCTAAAATGAATGTCTTTGCCGGCAGGATATTAGTTCAAATTTACAGTCAAGGAACCTAGTGAATCGCCTGGATCCACGTTACTTGTACTTCAGAGGACATGCACATCATTTGTAATTGAAATACATCAAGGAAGTGAAAATAACGATAATCTTTCTAGTATTTTGAGTAACTATCAACGTTCCGACAAAGCTAAACGATACATTAGTCACCATTAAAGATGTCGTTCCGTCATTAAAGTGTGAGTACCAAGTACTTTTCTGAAAGTTCAAGTACAAGTACCAAGTACTTTTCGGAAAGTCCAAGTCCAAGTACCAAGTACTTTTCAGAAAGTACAAGTACAGGTACCAAGTATTTTTCGGAAAGTACAAATACAAGTACCAAGTACATTTTTGCAAGTACAAGTAAAAGTACCAAGTACATGTATGAATACTTGTACTTGTACTTTTTACTTGAAAAAGTACAAAAAGTACAAGTACAAATACTTGCGTCCTAGCTCTGCTGTAGGGTTTGTTTGGCAGAGATAAGAAGTATATCCTAGAAAGATCCTGTCAAGTTTGAATAGAATTTCATCTGTTTATCCAGTTATTTCAATTTTTAGAAATTTCTGAAAAACGCCTTCAAGATCCTTTTATATTCCTTTCAAGATCGATCTGATTCCGTTTCTACCTATACGACAATGCATATCATCAAGCTCTTGAGAAGAAAATGACATGATTTAATCAAGATTCTGTCTCGAATATTTTTTTTTCATTTTTTTTTGTGTGCTGTTCAAGATCCTTTAAAGAAACAAAGTTCAGCAATTATATAACATAATATTCAAATCTCGTAAGGGTTGCTTCAGGTCTATAACTGAATATGAAATAAAATAATTGAGAAGACTCAAAGAAGGATTTTGGATTTTACTCAATTACATGTTATTGTTCTTTTTCTTGTTTTATTGTTAAATAAAGTTTATTGAGATTCAAGAAGTTTTATTATGTTACCTCTCTTCATTTTCGATGTTGTTTTTCTATTCCTTTTTGTGATAATTGTGTGATTCTTACAAACTATTCGTTTGCTCACGAGCACAATTAAATAAAAATTAGAAATAAAAAAAATATATTTAAATTGATCAGAACATATTCGAAAATATATAAGAGGATATAAAATTAAACATAAAATCGTGCCTCATTCAAGTTTAAAACGAGAACACAGTGCAGCTGGATTAGCTGTTCAGTTCATGAACTGAAGGGCTAGAGTTCAAATCTCTATGTGTTCATATTTGTCTGTTCTGTTTAGATAATCTTGCAACGATCCTGACACAATAATTCAATGATCTTGGTAAGTTCTAATCTTGTACTAGCCTAATTAAATGCTATATATTGGCTTATTGTAGACTCCTGAACAAAACTAGGAAGAATGTTAGGAAGACTAGTATACGAAGTATAAAGAATCCGAAACAGATCTTGAAACAGATTTTTTTCACATAGTACTTGAAAATCCTGAAAGGATCAGTCAAAGATCTTCAGATCATCCAGATAGTCTTTGAATAAACCTGGTGTATATCTTGACTAGATCCTGAAAAAGTATGACAATACACTTCTTTCTATTTTCATGATGCACCTGTTTCCTAGAACAATCCTTGTATGTAGCCTCTGATAATCGTACCACCGTCCTTTTTTCCTGATATGAATCTCGACAGGTTCTGACTAAACCGTGGCTACACGCTTTTTCCAGGATTTTTAGGTTTCTTGATCAGATCTTGATTATAAACTAATAGTAATCAGCTAAAAATCTTGTTTCACTCTTGATGTAAATCTTGGCACGATCCTAATAAACTGTGGCTACACGCTTCTTTCAGGATTCTTGGATTTCCCGGTCAGATCTTGATTGTAAAACAATAATGTTTGAGCAAAAATCCTTATGAATTCATGATATAAATCCTGAGAAGATTCTAAAAAATAGCTGCTACCGGTTTCTTCCAGGACTTTCGGACATCCTGGTCATATCCTAATTGCAAAATAATAATGTTCAGCTAAAAGTCTTAGCGAATTCTTGATATAATTCCTAAAAGAACCCTGAAAAAAACCGACTACACGATTCTTTCAGGATCTAAGCGTTTGCTCAGGAGAAAAAACCCAAATCTTTGCCAGATTCTGACCAAAAATGACAAAGATCTAGTGCTGAAGTAACAAGGATTTTCCCTAGGGCTGTTGATTCAGTTTTTTATCACTTTCTTGAAGATTGTCTTCCATAAACAAAATATTAAGTTCAGCCTTCCCAAGCCTAATGACTCTATCGTCACTTTCAGGTGAAAATATCCCGGTATATTTTTATTCTGAAAATTTTCTTGATATTTTCTAGTGATGGAGATGATCTAATTTAATTCACAGTATAACCTTGCATCAATTGGCGCTGTACTCATACTATGCGCAGGTCTTTCTACAAAAATTCTTTTTTTGAATATAATCTAATTTAATTGAGTGAGCAACAATACATAGATGCTGAAAATTCATAGTATTCAAGGTCTAAAGTAATTCCAGTTACTATTGATCGAAGATTCCTCGAAGGATAACTGATTTGTGAATTTAAATCAATAGTGAGCAAAGAAAAGTTTAAAAAACACAAATCTCAATTTGAGAGTGGTTTTTTGATCGGTTAAGTTTTTCTAGAACTTCGACGCATCGGTATTTTCAAATGAACGACAATTTTTCATAAATTTGAACTAATTTCAAATACGTTTTGAAAAAAGTATCTGTCTGCGAGTTCAATTCTCGCAAGGCTATTTTGAAGAAGGTGTTGCACTTTGTATTCCAAAAACACGCCACTTGCAACATATTCTCATTTAATGTAGTGTTCCATCTTCTCTAGCTAATTTCTGCATCAATTAGTAAGACATGATTTAATCTTCACGATCCTTTACTTTAGCATAAACTCATCTCAATTCTATTACAAATTTTACCTTCAAAGATCAGGTTTTTGATCAAAACTGATTTTGTCAAGGTTACTCTAAATAAGTGCAACAACTGCAGAAGGGAATTTTTGCTGCATAGTGATCTGATTAAGATCAAATTGTGAAAAAAGTTTAGGTTTTCAGTTCGTCGCAATCAGAAGATAAAATGTGGCAAACTAGGCACTTGATCTTCAGTGGATGATACCTGGAGAAAGTAAAAGCTTAATCGGTTAATCTGAACTATGGCTATCAATTATGTAATGCCTATTCTTGTCGTCCAGATTAAAGACTACCGTATATGAGAAGGCCATTGCTAAGAAAAGATTCAAAGATTGAGCTATATACCCATGATTTATTTATGGACGTTTTTACTCAAAATCCAGAGATTTACGAACATTTTCTGAGATTTCAGAGAATTTTCGAGATCTTCTAAATGATTTTTGAGAGAGTTGTTGTGCATAGAAATTGACATTTTGTTCAAAATATACAAGAATATAATTAAAAAATTTTTTTTTGAACATGGATAGGTTTTTAAAAAGACTTTAATTTGGATTCAATACAACTTGGTACAAAAAATAACCCCTTATCATCAGGCCACTTCGAAAAAAAGGATCATATGAAAATGCATAAGAGACGGCTATGTTCTGTTATTCTGAGGGAGAAGTTACGTCGAAAAACAGATGCTCATTCTTGTCGATCGAGTTCTTGGAAGATAATGTTTCCAGAACGCTTTTTGAGTATGCTTCTATTATTTGAGACTCTTCGTAAAAATTCTAATATAAAGCTAAGTTTTAGAATATTTTTTTTCAATTAATATGCCTAAAAAAGCATCAAACTATTCTATATAAAACATTTGTTAAAATGAACAGAATCAGAGATAATCGATTGAGCGCTTAAGCTGCCGTTCAGCCGCTGTTTATACATAGTATTTCGCAAGGCTCAAAAACCAATGCAAAGCATGAATTGGATGCGCAAAAGTCACTAACTCAAATGTTTTCTGGTTCGATACTAAATGGATCTTCATTGCTTTCTTTTTCTTAGAACCAACTTGTAAGGTAAACTTTCAATTAATAACTGTAATCGGTCAAGCAGACTTAGACGCTATCAATGATTTCAATGGCGATGGTCAATCCGATCTCGCTATCACCAATTCTGAGAGTGACAATGTGGGTGTGCTACTTGGATATGGTAATGGGTCTTTTGGCGCACAAATCACGTTTTCGACGGGAAATGGTAGTGACTCGAATTTGGCTACTGTCGGTGATTTCAACGGTGACGGTCGATTGGATCTCGTTGTCGCCAATCCTGGGACGTGCAATGTAGGTGTGCTGCTTAGATATGGTAATGGAACTTTTCAAGCACAAATGACGTTTTCGACTGGAAATCACAATAACCTGGAGGTGATTACTCTCGGTGATTTCAATGGTGACAGTTACTTAGACATCGTCGTGATCTATTATAATGAAAACGTAGGAGTGTTGCTTGGAAATGGCAATGGAACTTTTGGAACATAAATGATATTTCTGACTGGATCTATTAGTTTGCCGACATCGGTTGCTGTCGATGATTTCAACGGTGATGGCTACCTAGACATCGCTGTCACTTATCTTTATTTGCATGCATTAGGTGTGCTGCTTGGCTATGGTAATGGAACCTTTGGAGCGCAAGCTTTGTATCCGACTGGAATGTATGGTAATCCCAAATCAATCGCTGCCGGTGATTTCAACGGTGACGGTCAATTGGACATCGTTGCCGCCAATTTGAATACGTACACATTGTGTACGCTGTTTGGATATGGCAATGGGACTTTTGAGACACAAACGATGCTTTCGACGAAAGCTGACGATAACCACATGTCGGTCGCTGTCGGTGATTTCAACGGCGATGGGCACTTAGACATTGTTTTTACCAATTATATGGCGGGTGCAGTAGGCGTGATCCTTGGATACAATAGTGGCACTTTTGGAGCCCCCCACAACGTTTTCTACGCATGACTCTCCGGTCATGGTTGCCGTCAGCAATTTCAACGGTGATGGTTGCCAAGACATTATCGTCTTGTATGAGATCAATCCCGTCATCGATATTCTATTGAACACATGTGAATGTTATGTACCCAAGTTTTGAGCTTCTCAAGACAAGTGTATTCATCATCAATGACTTTTCGAGATATAACCACGATCCAGAAAATAGCAATTCAAGAAATTCTAGCAATTCTAGAAATTTTCTTCAAATTGTCAATTTCTGGATCGTGGTTACTGCTGGATTTTTATTTTCTCATTTGGACAATACTGAGCTTTAAGCATTCTCTTAGAAAAAGTTTCGTTGCCAACAAACTTATCGTAAATCTGGTTTCAGATTGTTAAATATCAGTTACGAAAACTTTCTCAATAACGCAAGATGTTCAGTAGAATAATGGCAAGATGTAGTGATATGTGACTTCTGGCGCTCTTATGCATATCTTAATCGGTATTTTTTTCTTCTGCTTTTTCCATTCTTTATTACGCCTATACTCTAGAAAAAAGTTGCTAGACGGAACCTTTAAGGATTTCAGAATTGCGCATCCATTTTATGAGTCGTTTAAGATTCTAGACGAAAGGTCTAGAATGTTTGAAGGTTCATGGAATGACACCCAATTCTGAAATCTTAAAAGGTTCTAACTGGCACATTTTTTTAGAGTTGAATATTCTGTGCATTTACTTTTAGCTGCTTCACTGCTTATGTTTTCAAAATACAATGTAAACATTAAACATGGTTAATAATCTTCTTTTTTCTAATCGGAGAGAGATCGATCTTTTCGATTAGAAAAATTTATTTCTTGTAATTTTTTTCGCCTCTCAAGAAATTCAACTATTTTGTTTTAAATAATACTCTGTGGACCTAAAAACATAAACTAAAGAACTTTGGAAAACTGATTAAAGCTTTTGACTTTTCTACTCTGAAAAAAAGACTTCAGTCAAGTTTTATACAAACATTGATATTTTCGAACAATAGTGTTATATTCATTGGAAAAAATCAAATTAAAGTGAAGTAATTCTTACTGATTGAAGTTCTTAATCTCTTCTCTTCGTTCCAACGTGTATACGAAGCGAGGTATAAGGTCTTTATATCATTTTATAAGCATTTCGAAGTACTATCAAACCATATGAAAATTGATCTGATTGACCATTAGATTATAGATAAAAATAGTTGATTGCCATCTCTAATCTGACATGATATACATGTAAGAATCACTGACTATTTTAGATATCCTTGGTACAGTCTAAACAATTACCCTACGACTCATTCTATTAGTAAATGATTTCGAACATCTTGGATGTGACACTTTTTTACAAAAGAAATTGAACTTCTCCAAGGAATCAATTCTATCGGTTATGAATTTCGCTTCTTTGCACTCATGAAGAAATTTTTCCACAAATTTTCCCATCTTGCAGAAACAAAGAAACACAGCTTTATACGGTCATAGCTCAAAAATTTCTCTTCTCACGCGTGAGTGCATACTAGTAGATTTTCTATCACTGATCAAACACGCAGTCGATTATTGTTTTTCCAATTTCAATTCTACAAAAAAAAGTGACACAAAAATAACAATTTAGTAGAGAATTGATGTTCAATAATCGATCTATTCAGTTACGTGTGACACTTCTTTTTCATGTAAAAATAACAGAAAAAAAAACTCAGATAGATCGAAATCAATTGCTGAATGTGACTGTTTCTCTCGTGCATTCATATTTTCAAGGAGTTATTTCATTGAAACAAAAGAAATTTCTTTGTTTGTTCACACTTCTTCTTCGATTCATCTGAGATGGTCAAATAGATCGTTTCTTCTTTCTCATTGCGGATCTTCTTATAAATATTCCTTCCAATGCTCGATGGAAACAAAATGGAGTCATTGTTGCTGAAGGAAATGGTTATGGCAATACACTCAATCAACTCCGGAGCCCTTATGGTCTCTATGTGGATGATGATCAAAATAATTATGTTGCTGACTGTCACAATCATCGTATTGTGAAATGGAAGAGTGGTACAACGAGAGGTGAAGTGGTAGCTGGTGGAAATGGACAAGGAAATTGAATAGATCAGTTGGATCGTCCAACAGATGTGATTGTCGACAAAGAGACAGACAGTCTCATCACTTGTGATAATGGGAATCGACGAGTGATGAAATGGTCTTGTCGAAGTGGTACAACAAGTGTAGAACTAATCATCCCTAATGTTCAGTGTTACGGATTGACAATGGACAATAAGAGATTTCTCTACATCACTGACATCGAAAAGTATGAAGTGAGACGATATAAAATTGGAGAAACACAAGGAACAGTTGTGGCGGGTGGAAATGGAGATGGTGATGGGCTCAATCAACTCAATTATTCTCGTTACATCTTTGTCGATCGAGATCAGTCGGTGTATGTATCAGTCAATCATCGTGTGATGAAATTGGTGAAGGGTGCGAAGGAAAGGATTATTGTAGCGGGTGGCCAAGAACATGGAAATGCTCTGACAAAATTGTATTATCCTCTAGGAGTGTTCATCGATCAGTTGGACAGTTTATGTGGTAGATCATTTGAATAATCGAGTGATGCGCTGGATAAAAGGAATGACAAAAGGAGATGTGATTGTTGGTGGAAACGGCCAAGGAAAACAAGCAAATCAGTTGCATTGGTCCCGTGATTTGTCATTTGATCGTCATGGTAATTTGTATGTCGCCGAACACGAGAATCATTGAGTACAACAATTTTCAATTGAATAGACAACAAATCGATGTTATTTGCTTGTTGTTAAGAAAGTTTAATTGATTTTCGCGAATAAAAAAGAATATTTGAGAGAAAAGTATATTTGATATTCGTGTACGCGCGACCAGAAAACTAGTCCTGATGATGAAAGTGGCGGCCGTCTTGGCTACACACGAATAGACCAAGTCAATAGAAATATGAATGAATGTTGGATGAACTCGATGGGTCTGTCATGTTGCCACTGTCACCAGTTAGGTTTTCTGGTTGGAAGTACATAAGGTCCTCCCAAAATACCCCAATAGAAAAGAAAATAACTACTTTCACATTGATTTACTTATATATTCCCATGGCCAAAATAAACTGGATACCTCTTTTTTCAGATTATCTCTCCTCCTTATTATCATTTAGGCTGATATTTGTACTGCAGATAGACACTCTGGTGCTCTATCTATCCTGAAAGTTTCAGCACTATACAATGAGAAATCATTGAGAAAATCACAAATATATCTTATGTAGTTATGTGTTAATGAAACCAAAATTTAGCATTTTGGTTTATTTTTTTATGATTATGACTTTTACTCAGATTTCGTACGATAATTAGTCTACTAGTATACTATGCTATAGGCAGAGACATCTTTGACAATCTTCACATGTTACTTAAAAAATACAGAACCAAAAATAATCGATCAAATGCATCAACAAAAATAACAAGTGGATACTTAGGAAATATCAATAGGAAGAAAAATAAGCATCTGGTTTATTAAATCAAATTTTTTTCACAATTAGTAACGATAAAAATTACACATTACGCTCACTTATCAATGTCCCAACCATCAGCTAGAATAATCTTCTGGATTTTAACACGAATGTGATCGATATATTTTTGAACAATGGAAAGTGGAATTTTTTCCCAAGTCGTCAATACTAAGCGTTCGAGTTGCTGCTGCGTTCGTATATGATATGATTGTATGAAATTTTTCATCCATCCCCATACTGGCTCAATTGCGTTCAGTTCCGGACTGACCGATGGATAATCATCTAAACAAGTAATTGATTCTTGCATAAGCCAATCATGCACTAAATGTGTATGACTCCATGTGGTACGATCATGAATCAAAAAGTGATGTCGAAGATTCGTCAAATAATGATTAATAGCTAGCTGAATATGTTGCAAATAAGTTGTCGAATTACTAGTACCACGTATAAAGACGAAATGAGATTTTCCACAATACCAAACACCTCCAAATACATTGACATAAAACTTGACTTGACTAACAAATGTTTTCGGAGGGCGAGTACCAATTGGAACCCAGAATACGGTCCCTGATTGATCAACTTGAAATTTTTTCTCGTCGGTGAAAAGCACATTTCGCCAATTATCTTTTTCATGTACTGATGCAAATCGAAATCGACTTATTGCTTGTGTTTCATTAATTTCCCATTGAACTTTGGAATGAACAGGATGATAGTTTTCTTTTCTACGAACTCGTCGGACAGTACGTGCGCTAACTATCTCACCAGTACGAGATTGCAAACGAGTAGAAATCGATTGTGATGTACTTGAAGGATATCTTGATATAATCTGTCGAAATGCTCGACGAACTGGACCACGAATTATTGCACATCGACCTCTACCCTGTCTTTCTAAAACATCATTCGTTTCTTCAAACAAATCGATAATTTGACTGACGGTAGTAGTGGAACATTGTAATTTACGTGCGATCTGTCGAAATGGTAAATTACTGTCAAAATGCAACGAAATAATTCTCCATCTTTGTTCGATAGATAGATGAGCGGGCATCTTTGAAAATAAGATTAGATAGGATAAAAGAGAGTATTCAAGCACTTACATTATTTGAAAAAATATCGGAATGCAATTGAAACTGGAAGAGTCTTTTGGAGGTCTATTTCCTCTGATAAAAGTTGTAATTAATCAGCTTTTTTGAATCGAAACATGTTTATCAACAAATCTATTGGACCACATCTCATCCCATAACTTACCATATGATATTTGAAAGTTGCCAAAGATGTCTCTGCCTATAGCATAGTATACTAGTAGACTAATTATCGT
>JAJEKB010019321.1:0-15867 GCA_022393335.1 Macrotrachela quadricornifera
CTCGGAAGAAAAAGAAAAAAACAAATCGATACTATGACACCAAATAAAAATAAAAATTATCGATTATTTAATGCATTTTATTTCAATATATTTTGACTCAGAAATCTCGATAGTGGTTGGTTACACGTGTTGCTTGATCTTACATATTCTTGCGTTCTTATTATTGTTTCTTGGCTTATGCTATGACACATACCAATGTATGTCTTTTTCGCTCCTTTGGTGTTTCTTCTTTGAGTCAAATATTGACACGTCTGTGTCCTTAACCACATTGACGAAAATTTCTCTTTTATTGAGCAAGTCTATTATATTGTTTTTCGAACATATATAAATTGTCTACATTTATTGAAAAAAAACAACTTTTAGATATGCAAGATTTTTTAAATAAATTCGAAAATTTTTCAATAGAAATTTTCCTTGAAATATTTGATTATCTTTCAACATATGATTGTTTTAATGCATTTTATAATATTAACTGGAAAATAAATTCTGCTTTAAAATTATCTGGTCTTTCAATTGATTTAACATCAATATCTAATAAAAAATATAATGAATTTTATAAAAAAATTATTTTTACAAATTATTCTCGACAAATACGAAAATTAAAAATAAGTAATGATTTAACAATTAATTTACTTGAAAATTTTTTTAATGATTTTAATTTTCGAAATTTTAAACAACTTCGATCATTAACATTAATTAAACCTTCATATATGACATTATCTAGTTTGGCTTTATTAATACCTCATCTTAAACAATTTGAACATTTATCAATTGATTCAAATTCATATCCAGATAATTTTTTTAATTTAATTACAACAACATCATTATCAATTAAATCATGTTATTTTCCTGGATTAGAAATTGAAGAAGAAATATCATTTCAATCGAATATTGAATATCTTACAATAACAGTTGAAGATATAACAATACTTCTTAATTTATTAGCTGTATTTCCTCAATTAAAATATCTTAATGTTTCATTACGATCAACATTATATATCGATGAAAATAATCTACCTATATTAGATGTTATTTCATGTAAAAATCTTCAAATATTTAAACTTCAAATATTATCAAGATCATGTATTGATTTTACTGAAATTGAATATTTTTTTCAACAAACATCTTTTCATTCTATTAAATTATTTTCATATAATTGTACAACAGCACTTTTAAATCATATTGATATGAGTCGATGGAATGAAATTTTACCTGAATATTTACCTACAATAGAAAAATTTGATTTTTTCATTCAAATTCCATTTAATTCATATTCATATAATGATATTAAACAAAAACTTCATAATACACAAATAAATCTTTGTCATTCATTTCCATATTCTTTATCAATTAATTATAAATATTATATAATTCATACAGATATGTATCCAAAAAATTATTTTGATTTATCATTAAAAATGTCTGAGTTAGATCAATATTATAATTCTGATCCAATAAATTGTGATTTAACAACAAAATATTCAAAAGTTAATTCACTTAGTATAGATAGTAGTTCAATTTCAAAATGTACAATATTATCTGAAAATATTAAATATTTACATATTCATGGTCAAAATAATGATATAAATTTTAATAAATGTCTTAAATATTGTTCAGAAAAACTTTTATCATTAAATATTTATGGATTACCAAGTGATTTACCTCAAATGATTAATCTTCGACAATTAACTATTCAACAAGTTATGTTTAATTTAAAAATGATATCAAAATTATCATTTTTATTTCCTTCTCTTGAATTACTTACTATTGAAACTGATTGTATTAAAGAATTTGGAGAAATATTAAATCAACTTCAATATAAATCGAATTTGACTGAACTTAAATTTATACGTGCCTTTTCAAGAGATACAACTCAAACATGGTCATCAGGGCTTAATGAAATAAAACAATCATTTACTAATAATAATGTAATCTATGAAGCAAGAAATTCATTTTTACTAATTTGGTTATAAGAAAAAATAACAACAAATAGAAAATATTATACAATTAAAAAAAAAAAAGAACAATATTTAAATCCATTGTGGATTTTCATCAATTTTATTTAATGGATTATAATGTGGAAGAATTGATCGTTTAGTAGAATGTTTTGGTCGATTAATATCTTTATTATAAAGTAGCCGTTTTAATGGAATACTATTTGTTGATTGACGTTTATAACGACGTGGAGTTGATGTCAGATATGGTTTAAGTAGAATATTTTTATTTGGTGAATGTTTAGGTGTACTTGTTACACATGTTGATGTAATAAAAAAATTTTTTTTTGGTGATAATATATTTTTTTTTTTGATTTTGATGAATTTTTTTATATTGATCATATGTTGTTGAATGTAATATAGCTTGTTTACAAGATAAATATGGACATTGATTATCTAATAAATATTTATCATATGATGATATTGTTGTTAATGGTGAATTTATTGTTATATTAAATGGTTGAAAATTTTCTAAATAATTATTATTTGATTCAATAAGACGTAATTCAGATAATAATTGATTAATATGATATTTTATTTCACGTATTCGTTCGTAATTATTTGACATTGGTGATGACGAACATAGTAATGTGTTATTCATCTGAAACAAAAAAACAAATCAAGATCAAAGTAAAAATATTTTTATCCATTAGTATAGATATGGAAAAAAAAAGGAAGAATGAATATGACTCCTGCACACATCTATTAGATTACGTATCGATAGTTTTCAATGACACGAATGTCTGTTATTATGATTGTAGAAAAGAGAAAGATGAATCTAACTTGAAACTAAAAAAAAAAGGAAGTAACTCAGCAGGATTCTATCTTCAAACGGATCGGCAAAAATGCGCATCCTATGGTGCCTGCTGCTGTTGCTGATGATGATGATGATGATGATGTACTGTACTTGTCATTAACAGTTGACAACAAAAAGAAAAACCTAGTCCATCAACACATATACCTATGCGCGGATATCATGCCGAGAACAAGCATAGTTGATTATAATGAACTAATTTATTATTTAATTACTGTTATCATCAACTTACATGTTTGAAAAAAATATAGAAAATATAGAAAACAATTCTCTTCTTTCATTTGATCGATTGGTTCAATTTTTCCTTTTTTCGAATATCGAAAAAAAAGACATTCATTGGACAATATAACAGAAACGAAAAAAGAAATAAATTTTCTATGATCATCATTGAAGCGTGCAAGAACAGCAGCATCATTTCACACATTATACACTATCCTTATTAAGAATAAACAAGTGTTGTCAAGTTTGTTTGATCAATACACAGTATAATTCAATCCTTCAGGCTTAGTAAACATAAAGAACGATCAAACATATACCAAAAGAAAAGATTTGAAACTAAAAAAAAATTTAATCATTTAAATCAATAAAAATTCCTCATTCCTAAATCACTAGCAAGATTTCATAGTGTAAAGTACTATGTAATAAATGTGACTATCAAATATAATTCTTTTTCCACACCCTTTGACTTTTTTTTTTTGTTTTATTATTGTTGACAACATTGTTGAAACAGATGTGCTTTTCACAACCACGCGTATTATATATTATTTTCCTCCGCCCATTATCTTCACTTGAATAATGATGATGGCGTAATTGATATAACCATTTTACAGGTATGTTGACAATATGGCACGAGCAATCATTCATAATAATGATGATGAATATGTTCAATAGATCGTTAAACAACAATCGTATTATTATTATTCTGATGTAAGATACTTTATGCATCTGTTTCAAACATACATATCATTGCGTCTAGTCTAAACAAGATATAAATCGAAACGAAAGAGGAAAAAAAGAGAAGAAATGCTCTTGACATATGTATAATCGAAAATCAAGTCAAGCTGTGATTATACCACTACTACTAAAGCGGTATCGATCGTAGTTGTAGTTCGTTTGAAAAGAAAGAAGAAAAAGGAAAAGATGAAACGAAGTGAGTAATGTTCGTTTGCCAAATTAAAGCATTAATATGATGAATAGACGCCTAAAGGCACGCCTCCACTTTGTTTTTGGAAATATTAAGACATACCGTATGAATAAATATGAATGCTTGTCAACAAATAACCAACATTCATTTCTATCACTAAAGCAACCCTTGTAGGCAAAAAAAAAATAGTAATTTTATTCTTTCGCCTTCTAAATGACGCTGTATTCCCTTACGTATACGTAGTAGTGGGTGCTTTTGTTTTGTTGATGACGATAATCAAGTGGAGAGAACAAAAGTAAAGAACAGAAGAAAAAGCAAAAAAAAAAAAATATAGATTTATTATATATAAAATCATCACTACTATAGTCATTTCTAGACATAAATTTAATAGCCTACATTTATTATTAAGTCAATCAAATGAGTAACATCCAACGTCGTACCAAAAATATTTATAAAGTTCCTTTACTTGATATGACAGAGTGTAAGACTGAAACTTCTTTCAATGATCCACGATCACCATCAGCTAACGTTTCAAGGTATTAATTAAAAACATAAATTATAATTTTTTATTAATAATTCATATATGTCTTTTTATAGAACTCCAGTTGATCTTTATACTCATCATTTACCAACAATGCCAACAATAAATATTACAACAGTCAAATCAACTAGATAAATAATGGGATCGTCTCTGTTTTTTAAATATCAATGTAATAAAAATATAATAAACTTTTAAAAAAAATTCAGTTGAATTTATTAAAAAAACTTGCTTATAATAATATATTCTTCAATATTAAATAATAAGTAACGTTAGCATTTATTTAATTATTATAAAATAAATAAATTTGTTTAATTTATATAAATATAATAAAAATTTATTTTCAATAAAATAAAGGTATTTTAGTTCATTTTCTTTAACGGAAATTAATTGCAAATGACGAATCAAATATGCATAAATAAAAAGACAGGAAATCATGCTTTTAATTTTATAATAAAATAAGAAATAGAATAAATCACGCAAACAAATTAACAATAATAATAGAAAAAAAAAAACTAAGTGACAGTTCAATGAAAAAAGCATAAATATTCTAGAAATTTCTATTATGTATTAGTCTATTACATTTGAGTAATTTCATTTATATAGAATTTATTACTCTTATCTCTTAATGATAAATATATGAACAAAATGTATACTATTATAATAAATATTTGAACATTTGAAAGAAACATAAAATTGATTGAGTTCTCTTTTGCTAGGGACACTCAAAACAAGTTGCTGCCTGCCTTCAATGATCAAAAAACTAATGCATCGTCCACTTAACTAATCGACTTTTTTTTTCTTCTTCTTTCGTTTTCTTCTCATCATCTATCAAGATGAATGACCAGTATATATTGTTTTAACTGCCTGTCTACTCATTCACATTTTGAGTAAAAACCACTTGTATTGAATGCCACTTAACGGTTTCTTTTTATTAAGACAACAACAAAAAAAGTGATTTTACACAAGTGTTTTTACGTATGATCATATAGAATGTAATCAGTGAGAAAAATATCAATATAATAATCGATTTTATTATAAAATCATGATTGTATATTATTGTTAATAAGTATGCACCGATTTATAACAAAAAAAAATAAAAAATATATTAACACGGTAAATTTTAATCGTAAAACACGTATTATTGGAAATGATTAGATGTCATAAACATAAATATGAATGAAATAGAAGATAGACAAAATGTTGTATTTAGTTGAATGTCAAAATGACATGTATTATATTAAGAACAATAAATATAAGGGATGTTTAAATGGAATTTAGAAAAGATTTTTAACATATTTAGATTAGATAGGTTGTTTCTTTCGGAATTTTATCAAAAAAAAAATAAAATCGAATAGGTTAAATATTAATGCAATAATATTTTTTTATTAATTATTCGTATTAATTTCAATCTTTCCATAGTTTTTCACATATCAATATTCAACAACTCTATTTTGTTTAAAGTTTAATGAATTCTATTTGTTCATTTTCTTCTTAACAAAAAAATGAAAATATCTTATTACATATATTTATAATTCTTGCACCTTGATTTAAGCATATTCAAAAGCTTTATCATTGAAATAATCCATTAATCATCTATAACCAGATCTTGTGTAAAGAGCCAAATTTTTAGAAAGAACAAAGTACAAACTTGATAAAAAGAATCGAAAATTATATAAATTTTACAAGTTCTTCATAGATCATTAGAGATTTATTACATTATATTTACATTGTTAGTTTATTCTTCAATTACATCGATAGAAAAACATAAAAGTAAATATTTACCATACTGTGATACATTACAAATAGATCGTAAAGTAACGATTAGAAAATAATATGAATAGATTAACTATTGCATGCAATTTCGATTTATCTTTTTTCCATCTTTGCCCATTGTTTGGTCAAATCATGTACATTGTAGAGAACAATAAAATGTAATTGCTGTTTCAAACTTATTATACATATATGTTCAGAGTTGTATTCAATTAGTATTAACAACAAATTTTATTTTAAATTGAAGCGCATCACAAATGATATTTCTCAATACTAAATGCTAAAGGTTATGGCGACTTTTTATATTAACAGAGAGGAAACGCTTAGAATTTTATATCATTTCATGATAGAAAACTTCGTTTCATATAGTAGTTTAAACTAGGTCTTATATATAAAATAATGATTCTCACAAATTAATAGTTAATTTTTTTTTTGCGGTTTGATAATTATTAATCAGTAATTAATAAGACAACCAGTAGCATTGTTTGTAGTGCTAAGACGAGACGCAGACGAACATAAAACAGTTTCGAATAACTCAATTGTTTTTGTCATGCTTGTCATAAACAGTTGAAAGGCACTTTTTCAGACTTTCTTTGTAATCATAATTATATTTCATCTCTCGCAATATTTTCTTAAACGTCCATTTTAATTATTGTGTCCATATTTTGAAGTTGAGTGTCAATGATTTTATGATATTATTATTTTAAATCACATTTAATTTGAATTAATTCTTACGAAGAAGTTTTCTAAACTGATATAGCATAAAATTCTAAGAATTTCCTGCATTTAGTCTTAAAAAATGGCCATAATTCTTATTATTTAATATTGATAACTTGCATTTTTGACCTATGCGAATGCTGTCAATAGTGTTCAATACGCAAGTTCTATATAAATAATGCGTCAAGATAGTATTTTAAATAAATTTTTAACGACTTATACTCCCATCTATAAATTAATAAACTAATTTGCTTAAAATTCCATCCAATCAATATTTTTATTGCGAGACGATATTTCATATATAAACCTGTGATGAAACATTGAAGAAACTTGTCATAATTGTTTGAATTCTAACAATATATCAATTAATTAATATGGAATTATTTGATGATATGACAGATGGTGGCGGTCTTGAATCGCATCAATTATCAGATGATGATTTACCAAGTGAAGACGATGATGATGACGATGATGATGATGATGATGAACTTAATGCAACTGATGTTACTCATGTAAAAATTAAACTTTTGTTGTTTTTTTTATTATTAATATAAAAATTATTTTAGGGTTCAATTGATATTAAAAAACCATTAGCTGGAATGTTACCAAATACATATGAAGGAAAAACAGCTGAAGAACTTTTTTTCAGCATTTAAACCTAATGCTGTTCGTAATTAAAGAAAATTATTTGAATAAATTAATTCATTTTGTTTATATGACTTTTTTAGATTCTTCAATTTAATAAAATATTTGGTGTTGGAAAAACAAATCATTTACCAAAACTATGGGCGAATTTACGTAGACGTTCTGTAACTGAAGTAAACTTTCAACAAAAAAAAAAAAAACAATTAATGGTTCAAATAAATAATTATTTTTCTTTTTAGAATAATGAACATCAAATTCGTGAAGCAACATTAGCTGAATGTGCAATTGATAATGAAGTACATAAAAAAACAAAATTTATTAGAATTAATAATTTTTTTTTATTTTTATTTTAGACACAATTTCTTGGTCGTTTACCTCCAGTTATAAATGAACCAATATCAGATGATCAAAATTCTCCACCATCTGATATGAAAATAGCTAATTGGCGTGTTGGTCCTGCTCGACTATGGTATGATCAAATAGGTTTAAGTCTTGATTTATCATCATATGATTATGGTTTTAAATTAAAATCATCTCAAACATTACAAACACAAACATCGAAAGAACAATTAAATAATGATAATGAGCTAACAGGAAATGCGTCATTACCTGTTAATTTAATACGATGGGAAGATGATATTATATATGATACATCAGTATTACGAGATAAACTTGATTTAAATTCACCAAAAATTCGTTATTGTGGTTGGGTACCAACAACAAATTATCGTTCATTAGCAAGTTTTCAAAAAAGTGTTTTTGGTATAAAATATCTTTTTCTTTCTCTATACATTGAATTAAAATAAATGATTAAATTATTTATTTTTTATTTTCTAGGAAAAAATGTAGATTATTTAGAAAATGGTAATGGTAAGATTATTTTTCTTTAATAATATTTAAAATATAATTAAATATTTTAGATGATGATGCAAAATATAAATCATGGTATTCAATATTTCCAATTGATAATTATGATTTAATGTATGGTGATTGGGAAAAAGATATTATTATTGATCCTGAAGTATGTGTGCCTTCTTTTTTTCTTAATAAAATTTAATTTATTATATTATTAGAATATGGAACGTATACGTGAACCTTCAGAATTAATTCTTGATGAAAATGATGATCATTTAATATTCGAAATTCCAACTGATCCAACTGATTGTCAAACTCGTCAACAACAACGTAATCGAGATTCACGAGAAAAAATTGATCCAAATACTTCTATTAGTCCAACAAAAGCTGGCAAAGTTCCACATAAAGTATAATAAAAAAAATTTTTTTTTAAATTTTATATTAAAATCAATAACTCTTTCTTTATTTTAAACAAGGATACTCGAGGACGTGTTACACGTAAAGTTCTTACTGGTAGTGGTTTATTAAAAGAAACTGAAGATAATGATGACGATGCTAATGATCAAACTGATAGTCCAAAAAATGATTTTTGGAATTTATCAAATGATGAATATTATAATCCAAGATTAGTTGATTCTGTTGGGAAAAATCTTGGTACACTTAATCTTCAAGTAAATAATATAAACTTTCTTTTTTTTTTTCTTTAAAAAATGTTTCATATTCTTTTCAGCACGCTACACCAGCTGTTGAACTTTGTTCTCAATTATTTCCAACACATTTAAATGCAACAAAATTACGACATTTTCATCGACCAACAATAAAAAAAGTTTTACATGGTAAATTAAAACCAGGAGAATATCATCCTGTTCAATCAATACAAAAAATATCTGAAACACGTTCAATTGTATGATATTTTATGATTAAATAAAAAAAGAAAAATATCTTTTTTTCTTTTATTATTTAAATAGGAAAGAGAAAAAGAACGTCAAGCATATGGTGGTGGTGAAATGTTTTATATGCGTCGTTTACAAGATTTAAGTGGTTTAGATAGTGAATTAATATTAGGTGAATATTGTGAACAATATCCACCATTACTTAATCAAATTGGAATGGCAACAAGAATAAAAAATTATTTTAAAAAAGTTAGTTTTTTTTATAAATAAAAATTTTGTTTTTAATTGAATGAACTTAATTTTTTTAGAAACCAGGTAAACAAGATAATCCACCAATGTTAGATCATGGTGAAATTACATATTCTCATACATCACCATTTCAAGCTGATATGCTTCCAGGAGAAATTCTACAAGTACAAAAAAGGAATTTTATATAATATGTAATAAATCTTTTTTTGTTTTTATATTCAAAGGCTTTTGAAAATCATATGTTTCGAGCACCAATATTTCGTCATGAATTACTTCCAACAGATTTTTTAATACTTCGTACAAAACAAAACTATCATATACGTAATATAAAAACTATTTTTACGATTGGACAAGAATGTCCATTACAAGAAGTCCCAGGACCAAATTCAAAACGTGCTAATATATTTGCAAGAGATTTTCTTCAAGCATTTATATTTCGTTTATTTTGGAAAAATCGAGATAAACCACGACGAATTAAAATGGAAGATGTTAGAAAAGCTTTTCCACAAAATGCAGAAAATAGTATAAGAAAACGTTTAAAAATGAGTTCAGATTTTAAACGTACAGGAGGTTAGTAATTTAAATAAATATTTATAAATTATGAACAAAAAGAAAAAACATTTTTTTTTCTAATTTTTAAATAAAAGGTGTTCATTGTAATTGGTGGGTTTTACGAAGTGATTTTCGTTTACCAAGTCAAGAAGAAATTCGACAACTTGTTACACCTGAACAATGTTGTGCTTATTATAGTATGCAAGCAGCTGAACAACGACTTAAAGGTAAGAGACAAATTCTTAAATCTGTAGGCTTTATCTTTAAAATTATGTTAATCATATGTAACATGAACTCTAAAGTTCGATAAACCAACAGAAGATATGAGAAAATAATGAGCGAATATTATGATTAAAATTAACCACTGCATTATCTTTCATCTTAGATATTTATCTCTTCTTTTTTCTTTTTTTGTTATCTCTGAAATGCAAATTTAGATCTCTATTGTTATTGTTATATAAATATATGTTTATTCGTGCTTGTGTTTACTAGAAAAAAAAACAAACCAGTACCTTAAGATTATAAATATTTATTTTATTAACTATTATAGATGCTGGTTATGGTGAAAAAGTTTTATTTGCTGCTGTTGATGAAGAAGCTGCTGACGAAAATGATACAAGCAAAATTGAAGATGAAGTTAAATGTGCACCATGGCATACAACAAAAGCATATCTTGATTCACTTAAAGGCAAATGTTGGTTACAATTACGTGGTTTTTCTGATCCAACGGGATGTGGTGAAGGTTTTTCGTATGTTCGCGTTTCAAATAAACCTAATGCTCGAGTTTGTTATTTTTATTTTAATTAATTCTGAAAGAAAAATTCATTTTTTTTTTATTTATTATTTTGATTAATATTAGGAAGCAGAACCAGAATCAGTTCAAGCGAAAAAAATGGTTACTGGAACAGATGCTGATTTACGTCGTCTTCATTTAAAAGATGCAAAAAGAATTCTAAATAAATTTGGTGTATCAGATAGTTTTGTTCGAAATCTTTCTCGATGGCAAATTATTGATATTGTTCGAACAATGTCAACAGCACGTGCTCGTGATGGAGAAGACGGTGGTAAGTATTGAAAATGAATATTTTTCTTTTTTAAAATAAGATTAAAATTTTAAATATATGTTTTTAGCTGCTATGGCAAAATTTGCTCGTGGAAATCGTTATAGTCAAATGGAATATCAAGAAAAATATAAAGAAGATTGTCGAAAAATTTTTGAAGTACAAAATAAATCTTTAGCATCAAATCATTTAACATCAACTGATAATGAAACTAGTGGTGATGAAGATTCAGATGTTGATGAAATGAGAAAAAATCTTGAATCAATGTTAGAACCAACTGTATCGAAACAAACAATAGAAACAAAACCAAATATTGATACGTCAGATGCTGCAAAAAAACCTGTATGTTACAAATTTATTGATATTTTATTGATATATGAGAGATACATTCATTTATACTGAATAGAAATAACCTTTTCTTGTGTTGTAATTAGGACTTCATTAGGTTGTAAACATAGATGCACTGAAGAATTCTTCAATCGAATTTTTTTGAATCGATTGATCAGTTTCAGACTAGTGGTATTAGTTATTGAAGAATCAAAGTTTGTTTATCAGTTCATATTAGGTTCTAAAATGTAAAGTGAAGGTAGTAGTCAATTCTTTGCACTACCTTTTATGTCTACACACTTATCTGTCTTCAATACTTGCTAGATTTCGGTATGAATAAGTACAAAATTTTTCTGTTAACACAATGTTTTATTTGGGAAATTGTTTGTTTGTAAGAGAAGTTAAGAAGAGACTTCTACTAAACATATAATGGGTGATCTATAAGTCTTGAGCCCTATCAGAAAAATTGCTCTTTCTCCGTTATAACAAATGCCAAAAAAGCTCATTGGATTCAGTATTTCATCCTGCATGGAAAAAGTCTATACTGAAAGGGTCTGCGGAAAAAAATAATAAAAAGAAAAAGCTAATTTTATTGAAAAATCAAAGATTTCAGTTTTCGTTAACTCTATTTTTCAAGTACTGGCATCTTACTCTCTTAACTCCAAAAAACGCATCAAATTTCTGAAAATTTCTTAAGTTTCACATTAAAAGAGTTTCATAATCTTTATTATTTTAGTGTCAATGAATTCCATTTTTCACGGACTTTCATTTCATATAAAATCCATTATATCTTCCATTAGAAACTATGGCAATATCCTTTATATGTTTAATTCTTATCTTAATTATAGGGCTCACGTGTATTAAAAATTGTACGTACATATGTTGATGATAATGGACGTGAATATCAACGAGTTGAATATGTTCGTAAACCAATGATTGTTGAAGCTTATTCAAAAATTCGTACAACAAAAGATAATGATTTCATGTAAATTAATTGTTTTATTTTATTATTCTTTTTTTTCAATATATATTTTTTTTTTCAGTCGTCAATTTTTTGCACTTGATGAAGATCAACGTGAAAATTTACGACGTGAACGTCGTCGATTACAAGAACAATTACGTCGTGTTCGTCGACAAGATCGTTTACAACAACGTAATACAACATTACCAGCAAATACATCTGCAGATCATCATTCACCATCATCACGTTCAACAAATCCATCACCTATTCGAAATTTACATTTACAAATAAATAATAATAATATATCATCATTAAAATTACCACTTGATTCAGATTTAATAATAAAAAATGAAATAAATACAATGGATGAAACACATCCAAATTTATTTATGGATACAAATCATAATATATCATCAACAAATCCATTAATATCACCATCAATAGATAATTTAAATAGTAATAGTCAATCTGGTTTTGCTAATTATCTTAATACATCATTATTTGGTGAAGATGGACAAGAAAATAATAATGAAGCAATTAATTCAACAACATTATCAACAAATAGTACAGATTCATCAACAACACTTAAACGAAGAAAAAAATCTGAAAAAGATCTTAAATGGGTAAGAAAAAGACTAAAGCTAAAAAATAAATTTCTATATTTATTTATTTAAATTATTATTTTTTTAGCTAAAATGTGGTGCATGTGGTGCTCAAGGTCATATGAGAACAAATCGAGTTTGTCCAATGTATGGAAAAACAACAAATGGAAATATGCAAACAAATATTAATGTTGATAGTGAAGATGCTCAACATAGTTTTGATTTACAATCATTAGATACAAATTCTTCAATGAGTATAGGAGATGTTTCAGTTAAAATGGTTGAAGGTGGTGGAACAAAATTAATATTTGCAAAAAATGTACTTGAAAAGTAAATTAAAAAGAAAATCAAAAAAAAGAAAAATATTTTTTTTTCTAAATATTTTCTAGAGCATCATCAAAAGATCCTTCACGAAAATCAAAAAAATCAAAAGGATCAAAATCATCATTAACATCTATTAATGGTATTGAATCAACAGGTGATGGAGATGAATCAACAACAAATAGTCAATCAGCTTTAATAAATTCTAATATAAATACTGATCGACCATCAACTCCTCCACCTATTGTTCATGTATCAAAAATTCCATTTATACCTCCTATAAAATCTTCATCATCATCACCACCAGTTAATCTAACATATACACCAAAATCTAGTGGTACACTTAAAACAACATTATCACATACGGGAAGTAGACGTAAAAGTTCAACAACACCAACAAATGGAAGTAATCAACTTAAACATAGTCAAAGTTGTATTGGTTCAGCACCATCAACAACACCTCGTCAACAACCAACATCAACACCATTATCAACTGGTCCATTAGGTACAATGTTTTCATTTCCACCAAATACACCAACAACTCCAACACCAACATCATCTGGTACAGATTATTTAGATAAACGTGCAAGAACTGTACAAAGAAGACGAATTGATCCACTTGTTAGTTTTGCTACTTTACTTGAAAGTATTCTTAATGAACTTCGAGATATGCCGGAGGTAAATTTTCATACTATTTTTTATTCATAAAAGAAAAAAAAAACAAATTTTTCTTTTTAGGCAACATTATTTTTAGCACCAGTTAATCCTCGACTTTATCCAGCTTATTATGAAATAATAAAAAATCCAGTTGATTTACAAACAATTCGTCAACGTGTTCTTACTCATACATATGATAATCGTGAAGGATTTTTAAATGATATAAGACAATTAGTTGAAAACAGTCGTCAATTTAATGGTGAATATGATCAAATAACACGTGATGCACAAACAATATTTGCTGCTTGTTTTCAAAAATTTGCTGCTGTAAATTTAATTTTTACAATAAATTTCTTCTTTCTTTTTATTTAATATTTCTTTTCTTAATAGAATGAAGATAAATTAATGAAATTAGAAAAAGCAATTAATCCATTATTAGATGATGATCTTCTTGTTGCTATGTCATATTTATTTGAACGTATATTAAGTGAACATTTAATGAATGTTGAAAATTCACGGCCATTTCATAATGCTGTTAATAAAGTTCGATTTAAAGATTATTATGATATTGTTAAAACACCAATGGATTTAGAAAAAATAAAAAATGTAAAAATTTTTTTTTTTCTTATTAAAAATTTATTTTATATTATTTTCTTCTTTTTTTTTTATTATTTTGAAGAATATTCTTAAACATACATATCGTTCACGTAGAGCGATGTTAGCTGATGTTAATTTACTTTATACAAATAGTGTTCAATATAATGGTGAATCACATTCAATAACAGCAATAGCATCAAAAATAGTTCATACATGTAAAGAACAATTTGATGAACATGCAGAACAATTTGATATACTTGAAAGAAATCTTGAACAACAAACATTAGGTATAGTTAAAACAAATGAACAACAATTAAATGATGATGATTGGCAACAAATGATAACAACAGAATCTACGAATAATTTTTCATTTAATCCATTAGTACCAGGTAAGAAAAACAAATCTTAAATATAGTATTTTTTTTTGATAACTTGACCGCAAAACTGAAAAAATTCTGTATAGACAATAATTACCCGGTATATTTTCATTTTATTCACTCGGACAATTCATGACCTTCCATAAAGGTGAAGATGAGAATATATAAGTGAAAATCTTCTGTTTCTTTTTCTTCAGCCATTCGTTTCGCTCTTAATACGAGCAACTGTCCAAATCCTTTCTCGATCATTCTGCATATTTTCTATGGTTATCACCAAACTTTAAAATATATATATTTTAGAACCCGATGATAATAATGATTTAAAAAGTCCAACAACACCAGGTATGTCATTGGAAACATTTATTGCACGTGATTTCTCAGTTATGGAACAAAATATGCAACAAACGGTAACTGAAGAAAATGAAGATAATGAAGATGATCGATTTCAAACAACTGAGAGAATTACAACAGAAGATATTTTAGGTATAATAATTAGTTTTTGTTTTTAAAAAGAAAATTATGTTTTATTTAATAGGAAATATTAGCGAATCTGATACATCTGATATAGATGATGATAATGATACAAAGTCATCATCATCTAAAGCAATGTTTCAAACTCAACAAGGTGTATTTAATGATTCAAATTTAATAACAAATGAAACATCATCATCAACAAAACATCGTCATCATAAACATTCAAAAAAAACGACTAAAAACATCACATTCTCATGCAACAACAACCGATACTGCTGCACTTCAATTATCTGAAGATGAACTTTAAATATTTTTT